>CAXAMN010012002.1:358699-538216 GCA_963970005.1 Durusdinium trenchii
GTGACGAACGTTCTTCAAGGTTCACAAATGTTCTCGGGACATTTGTGAACCATACTCAAAACAGTTCTACGTTTCACAAAGGTTCTAAAAACAGTTGGAAACAACTAAGAGCATGTTTAAACATCTTCGGGTGTTCTCGGACACCTCATACACAAACTACAAACATATAGAAACATTGTCCTCAAAAGCTAACGAACGTCATTCAAACAAGCCAAAACTCTCCATGGTTTCTTTGCGGTCTCTGAACAAGTGGTATGGAGTCTTCGCTCCTCAGTATCTCACACAAACTGTGCGCGACTGAATGGCACGTCCACCAAGTCATGCCCACGGGCTGTCTAGCAAGGACCCATCGCTTCCATGGACTGAGAGAGATCTATGCTGAGATTGACAACTTTCGCTTAATAGATCGCATAGTTGTACTGCCCGATGCGGAAGAGACGTCTCGACAGCAGCGGAACCCACCAAACCACAAACCTTCTCGTCCAGCAGTCAGTGAGACAGAACCACAGAAACGCACCCAGTTTCTGAAAGGCAGTGCAGCGGGATCCCAAGATGCTGTCGTACTCACTAAACTAAGAGGCAGAGAGCTGTCATGCTCACACCTTGTGTCTTGCACTGAGGCACACCAGCACTGCGGCAGAACTGCACAGATTCCAGGCAAGGAGGTAGTCCCTGGGAACCGCCTACAATGCACCCAGAGTCAGTGAAATTACAAAGAGCTCTGTCCGCCTGTCGGCTCAAGGCAGGACCTGCGAGGACCACAAGAGAGGACTGCCAGGGTGAGACAGTCCCCTGTATGGCAGAGAGTGCACACCTAGCGCTTTTTCACACAACATCAGACACCTGCAAGTGGAAGCAGGCATACACACCATTGAAAAAGCGGCCTGGCAGCATTGCACTAGACTTCTTATGGTGCACCTGCCCAGCTCATTGCTATGCCTGCAAGAAGAAGCCTTCCGATGTTGTTCTGTGCTCCATACAGTCACAGCCCCAGGGTGCATTGACTTCGGTTGCTAGGCTTTCGAAGAGTGCCACGCGTTGGCCTGAGTTGGAGATCCAGAAGTGATCAACTGGCACCGCAGGCGAGGCTCAACGTCCGAGCGCTAGAAATGATTGACCTTCTAGCTGACTTCAGCTGGATGGGCCCAGTTGCCTTTGAACACTGCACAAGGTTCCAGGCATTCAGCAATCGTGGAGGCTGCTTTTGCCAGCTGCACACAACTACAGTGCCTCAAACTGACCAAGTCCCTGAGACGCATTGGCGAGAAGCCGGCAGGAAGTGTAGCTCTGCAAACTCGTCCGAATGGGCAAAGAAGGAACTTGGAGGGGGATCTATGTGGAGCACAACACTTTTTGAGATGCGCACCAAATTATTAACACTCCCATCGTGGATTCCGTCTCTTCTCAAGCCAGATGCAGCGAAAGAAGAGTGGGAAAAATTCATGATCAGTTGTGCAGAAGCCACTCTGAGTGATACGGTACGTTCG
This sequence comes from Durusdinium trenchii, assembly GCA_963970005.1. NCBI lineage: Eukaryota > Dinophyceae > Suessiales > Symbiodiniaceae > Durusdinium > Durusdinium trenchii. Next base: position 360,187 of record CAXAMN010012002.1, read on the forward strand.
TAAAAGCATGTGACAATCAGGAAAAGCCAACTGTGCCAACAGCGCCAGTCTTCCAAGAGGTGGTCAGGGCACAGTGTGCAGAAGACTGGCACTAGGAACAGCGAAGTTTCACCCATTTGTGACATCCAGTTCATGGGGCTTGCGTGATAGACCGTACTGTCTGTCGGGAAGCTAACAGGGTGCGACAGCGGGTATTGCAGCTTCGCCGCCATGTGAAGCAAAGACTCTGGACTAGTGAGAGGGAGTTGGAGTTTGGATTGTTCTCTGGCCTCTCACAAACGTCTCTGCACTTGGCGTGCAATTGAGACTTGCCAGCGAAGTTGCAACCGGAAATCTCAGAAGACCGCTACGAAGACATGCTAAAGACTTGCAGTGGCAGCGAGTGGGTGGAAGCAGCCGCAATCAAATAACTACCAACACGAGAGACCAGGTGACGGCGTTAAAGAGGGACAAGACAAGGACGGGACCTGGTCTCGCCGCAAAGCAGCAAACCATTTCAGCAATGACAAGCCAAAGACACGAGCTGACCGAAAAATTTTGTCTTGCAGATGTGAAGAGTTCTTGACACGTGTTGGTCACTGTGAAAATTCTCACTTGATTGAAGGTGCGCACGCATTCTTTGATACAAGTTGCGTCGTGTCTTGCTTCGCATTGACCTTTAAAAGAACCTGACTTGAACCTCACTCTTGTTTTCAATCTTGCTCAGTGCACCTTCGGAGGGACACCTTCCTGCCAATAAGCTGATGCAGTTTCGTCCTGGACATCCTGTACTGAGAGCGGCTTGAAAGGAATTCATCGCCCTGTTTCACTTCTGTGTTGATCTTCGGACCTGCATCTTTTGCTTTTTGAGACCAGAGCGGACATGAGCCTGTTCTGCTTTGTTCCTGGTGTTGTTTTGTGTGTGTTTTGGGTGTTTTGGGGTGGTTGTGTTTTGGTGCTTTTGCTCTCTTTGGTCAGGCTCATTTCCTCGCTTCCCTCATGTGAATTCGATACGGTGACTTGTGCCTCTCGGCACACATAGCGCCCCTACCCGTGCAAAAAAAAGTTGCACTGCCACCTTCCAACGGTAGGTGTCCTTTCCGAGCTTGAGCCGTTTGAAACAGTCATGCACCAGAAGGACTGGCAGCGAGGTTGCAGTGCCCAAAATTCACTTGCCTGATGCCGAGCTGTTGGAGCTCTTGCGCAGTTGTGTGCCAGAACAGGGCATTTTGTCGATGGAAGAAGCACAAGCATTGCCCACGCAATTTCTTCAATAAGTTTGGTGTGCGCACAGACAAGCATGTGGTGTGGTGCATTCAATGGTCATTGCAAAGCAGGAGTGGACGAGCTTAGGCCAAACCTGAAACATAGCCCTGGTCAGGAACCAACTCGCTCCCTCACTCGCTCCCTCACTCGCTCCCTCACTCGCTCCCTCACTCGCTCCCTCACTCGCTCGCTCGCTCGCTCACTCGCTCCCTCACTCACTCACTCACTCCCTCACTCACTCCCTCACTCACTCCCTCACTCACCGCCAGGTTGTCTGAGCGCCACTGGAATCACTAAGTTAGAGTTAACTCAAGACTTTCGAGTGCTGGGTCACATGCCTGCGACAACTCTAAATTACTTAAGCAGGCAGAGATCTCGAACCCCAGCATTGAGGAAATCCAAGAGTTCACGTTTGTGCATTGTACCAGCCTTCCAGAGGTCAGGCTACCATACTCAGTGCACACCATTGGAGTGAAAGCTTTCATGAACTGTGCGGCACTGCCGGAACTTGCTATTATCCCTCCCTTGCTGCATTATTGCTAGTCGAGCTTTTCTGGACTGCACGTCGCTTCGCAGGCTCACAAAGCTCCCAGGCCGACGAACCACATGGCGGAGGACGTATGCGGAGGAGAATGCTTTCGCTATCTGCCCTGCCATGCCTGTGGCTCTGTCGGGGCTATCCTCCAGGAGGACAAAGGTGGCCAAGTTGATGCAGTCTCGAAAAAGGCAGTGTCCAAGCTTGGTCGCACCACCAAATTGATTTACCCGTTGGCTTGAATCCAGTTTAGAGAACAACAGTCCGCGAAGGCTTTGTATCCAAAAATCAATGCAGCCTGGTAATGCGATACTGTTGAGCAGCTGGCGCCCACGAAAAGGTGTTCTCTGCAATTCGCACCACAGCATTGGGCATTCTGACCACTCGAAGATGGCGGCAGCATTGCCAGGCTTCGGCTCCTGTTGCGCGTGTGCCTGCTTCAACACCAACAGACGCGGCACAGCAACAAAGGCGCCAGAGAAAATGATTTCTGCCTGGTTCATTGGAACTTTGTTTGCTTGCGGGATTTCTCGATATGGACAGCCGTCGAAGGTTTCCTTCGAATGAAGAGCTTCGAGGCAATTACGAAAGACTATGGTAAACTGCGTGAGGCACTCGAAACTGCTGGCCGGCTGCCCTGGAGAGACAAAGGCTGCAGCTCTCGAGTGTGTCGCAAAGGGAATTTTATACTCACGCATGCCCTGGCCCTGAGCAATCGGCGTGATGTGGACCATTGACTCCTCTCGACTGATAGAGAGGCTTGACCAGAGTCCGCCTTCAAGTCTTGCCCCCGCAAAGGTCAGCTGGGGCAGGAACAGAGCCAAAATGACGAAAACTTCACGAAAGGGAATCGGAGCAAACAAGGCTCGTGTAACTTCCGTCAGCCATTGCGCACATGCGCTTGGTCGACTGCCTCCCACCCGAAAGTTGCCCAACAGCAGAATTGAAGACCTACGGGGAAAGAGTGCATACTCCCCTGTACGCCCACAGCATGCCACAATGCGATGCCATGTGCAAAGGCCTCACCTGTCGCCGCTGGCCAATCAATATGGATCAGCCGCTTGCCAACTTCGTTTTCACACCCTGCTGTTAGTGAGCCAACCTGGCTGTGAGCCTCAGCTCTTGGCCGGTGATTGGCACGTGGTGGTAGCAGAGTGGACGATTGGCGCCCAGGTGAGAACCTCAGTTCTTCGTCTGTGGGAGTCTGCAGCCAATCTTGTACAAAGATGGCACAAGGTACCATGCTAGGATCTTTTTTGTCTCACCGGTTTCACCAGGGCCATGCACGTATGTGGAGAGAGACCTTTGAAGAATGCTCTATCCATCCCATTTTGCACTTCGCACGCCCCCCGTGCTCCTTCCGCTTCCTGCGCGGGAGCTTGGGCGGGCTTGTGCTGCCTCCCCTTTGAGGGAAGTCCGTAGGTTGCCTGCAGCTACGATTGTGTCGCAATGTCCACCACCTCCGTGTCCAAGATTGGCCACAGTTGTCCTTGCTTGTGCAGTCGCGTGTAATGCCTGCGCCGTAAGATGGCTGTTTTCCAAGGCCTGCAATGCATTGCGACAAAATTGATAAATATTGATCTGATGAGCTGCAATAGGTTCGCGCCAGCTGATCTGGCTTACGTTCGGATAGAGTTGAAGTGCCGGCAATCTCGATCGGCAAGGGCGGCCTGGCCCCCCTGGCTGATATGAAGGCCACTTGTGGATGGCCTCTCAAGGACCTCGGTCCAAAGTTTTGGGAACAATGAGAAGCACATTTCGCGAATTCAGGCCCACCTAGTCAGTTCAATGATCGTTCACGTTTCACATGTCTCACCGTAGTACAGTGCGAAACTCTGCCCACATTGGTTGTTGGGGTTTCCGGCGTCGTTTTGGTTGGCTTTGTGGGGTTTTTGGGTGTTTGTTTTCCTGTTTCTCGTTCTTTTCCCCTTACCAATATGCAGAGTTTCCATCCTTCTCATGATGACCTGGGCACACCGCCCACACGGCGTCCGCGCTCGTGGAAAAAAATGGGCTGGCTGTGCGCGTGGTGCCAACTGGGTGTGGGTGCTGGGTGCTGGCGCTGGGTGCTGTCGATCAGCTGGCTGTGCGCGTGGTGGAAACAGGGTGCCTGGTGCTGGCTGTGCGCGTGTGGTGCTGTGAGCTGGCGTGCCGGTGCTGGGTGCTGGTGCTGTGGTGGACAGGGTGCCACCGGGTTGCTGGTTGTGTGCGTGGTGCAGATTAGGTGCTGGCGCCGGGTGCTGGCGCTGGCTGTGCGCGTAGTGGAGACACGCCGCGCTGTATTGCGTGTAAAAATTGGAGCCGCTGCCAACGCAGCCCCAAAAAATCTTTTGCATGCTTTTGCTATCTGGGGTCTATGCTGGAGTAATTTGCAACTGTACGCGTTGAGAGCCACACCGGTGCTGACTTCTGTGTTTGGGGCAAGGGTCCAAAAAATAATGAGTGGCCGCGTGATTCCCGTTTGACCTTGCATGTTTTAGTTTCATGTTTTCACCTCTTTCACATCCGTTGCACTGCTTTTGCATTGTGCTGCTCGCAGCAACTGATTGCAGTTCTCTAAGTTGATGAAAAGAGCGCCTGTGCACAGTTCCAAGAGGTTGCTGCATGACGAAATGTGTTTGCGATTTGTTGCGGAAGTGCAGCCACTCTCTGCACACGGGATGCGCATCAACAGAACCGTCCACACAAATCGAAAGTACCGCAATCATCTGGGCTAAGGCAGCACTTTGTTCCCTTCGCCATGGCGTGTGAATCCGTGTTTCACCTGCGGTGGAAAGTCAAACATGCATATTTGTGCAAACCTCCGCACTGGAACCTGAAACTACCTGGCTTTGGATTACTTCTGATGGAACTGGTAGTTCAGTGTTTCGCCCGGCTTTCTCACCGTGTTTCACTCGGCGTTTGTATGATATGGAGCGGACATAACAGCGCGACAAGACACATCACGTCCTTAAAGTACTCCCAGCGCTAACCATTCTTCCCTTCCATTTCATCCTTGGTGTTCTCAATGTCACGAAAGGTAGCTTGAGCTACCTGAGTCCTCCTTGCTTTAGCCAAAATGTATTACAATCTGGAGTTGGGAGTGCATTGAATTTCGTCCTGTAAGAGATGACTCTGTTCGTCGGGGGGGGGGGGGCCCCTGGATCAAATCCCCCCTGCGCCGGTTCACGACGGCGTCATGGACTTCTAGACTTCTATGAGGGTTACTTGTGATTGCCTGCTACCTTTCGTTCACTCCCTCCTCTTTCAAGTTTCAAACCCCATGGCCCTCCGGCACCTCTTCACCAACAACGCAAAAACTCAGTCCTCACTTTTGACTTTTTGACTTTGGCCTGTATGCCATCAGGCGGGCCCGTTTTGGGCGCAGGCGCCTCAAGTGAAACCAAATTACGCAAGAAAAATTTCAGAACGTTAGGCCAAGCAGAAATCGACAAATTCATCCCTGTAATGCTCCCAGTTTGAGACATCCATAAACCTCCAATCTCCCAAGCCTTTGTATCGGCAAAAATTTCCCAGTGTACTGTGCCGGTCGTCCAACTCTACGTCGCCCAACTGGGTTCCAAGCCAAAATGCGTTGGACCCAACGGTTTGGAAACACGGGGGAGAGATGCCGTGCAAGGGACCAGTATTGGTTGCACCACCGGGCGGCCCAAGTTTGGATTTGTGACTGTGCGATGAACATACGCACCCTCTCGTTCCAAGCATGAAGAACCTCGTGCCACTCCAGCGACCAGTCCGTACCCGAAAGTGGTAACACGATGTTTCGGCAAAGTTTTCTGAACACAACGTCCAAAGTTTGCAACTGTTTTTTGTGGATTGTTCGGTGTCCTGAAGCAAAGCGCGTCGAAGTATTTCAAACGGTCACCAAGCCTGGCCCCGCGATCCAGCAAAATGTGAGGTAAAGGATCGGCGCCGACGAACCTTTTGGCCATGTTGCCTCAACCCATCGCCAGTTTGAGCTTAATGAAGGTTCCTGGGTCGGGTTGGCTCTTTTCTGCCGAGCGCCTGCGCCATTCTGCCGCCCAAAAATTTTGCCAGGTGCTCCGGGCTCTCCCGCCCCCTCGCCCTCCCGGGCCCCCTTGCCCACCCAACGGGCTGCATTCGCCTACGGGTGGCCGGCCGCCCTTTGCGTTTTTGCGGCGACCCGCGCGGCATGTTCACCCTTCATTGGTGCAGGCCTCCTGCACCTGCTTGTAAGCAAGGATTTGTTCCACCATCGAAAGCTTATTTGAGACGGCGATGACGATGCATTTTGTCCACCCTTTGAGCCGCAGAAGTTGAAGCACGAACACAAGCATCACTTTGATGAGGCAGACGCACCGGGTGAGAGAGAAGAATGTCACCCCCATGGAAATAGCGAAAACATGTGGTCAATTGAGGACATGAGAGCGACAACAACAACAACAACAAACGGCTCAAAGCAAAAGATTTGTGACAGGTTGAATTACGTAGTCAACCGTGAAGAGAGAAGACAAACAACTCTGTTGGCACATGAGCACATGAACACAAACGACGAACCAGTTGCAAGCCAGGAACATGCCCAAGCAGTTTTCACGGTTAGAGAGGGCGAACATTTTGACAAACTTGCCTTTGTAGGTTTGGTGCAGGTAATGTGGCATGACTTGAGGAGGAGTTTCAGTGTTGGCGCTGGTGGATGTTGGCAATTCCGCTGCAGCCACGACAAGGAATGTAGCAGATGCAATCCTGAGCTTTGGGAGAGGGGAACTCGTGTGCGATCAGGAGGGGGGGGTCTGGCTAGCAGGACGTGTGCTGGCAAGATAAATTCGCACACGGACGGGCTGTTCGACCTGGAGCAGTGAGGCTATCCGAAACATTTTTGTCAAAGCGGCGCATGATTTTTTGAAAACATCGGGCATGAGGAAATGCAGGGGGTGATTGACTACAGACACGAACAGCCAGAGAATACCGACATTTTAAACACCCCCAGAACATTTCAAAGCGGACTCACTACTCTTCACTTGACCCACAGGGGCTGTGCGTATTAGGCTCGAAGCTCTAACAACAAGTGTTCCAACCTTGCCACGCAGGACAAAAGGTGTTTGAGGAGTTTCCCTCACCCCCCTTTGGAGCACTTGATTCACATCGTTGTCACGTTGTGCCTATGCTCGCGCCCTTGTTTTCAAGCCTCGTGGTCTTACTCGTTTGCGTTGCATTTCCACAGGTACTAAACCTCTTCTGTTTTGCCCGCTGTTTACCAAAGGGGAATGTACCTGTCTTGACTATACCAAAGTACCTGAACGTGTCAGAACTGAGTTTCCAACTACGAAGTTTGATCCCGAGCTCGCAAGTGTACTGTGTCATTGTGTCACACGTGGTGCGGTGTATCCCGCCATTGTGTAGGCATCGCCCTACCTCTATGCAAGCTAGCTCCATATGCTATGCCATGAGTGGCTTCCACTTCTCGTGCATGTTCTTCAAAACTTTTGTCGGTCAAATCAATTACGTCTAACCCATCCAAGGGTCCCAACATCTCACTAGCAGTAGCGAAATGCTTTGTCAATGTGTTTGCTGGATTTTGTTCTCATCAATTTGCCATAATGATTTTCGTACGCGCCAGGAACTGCCAACAGCAACATGCGCTTGGCGGCTTGCAACGCGGCTGAAGAATTGCACCAAACACGTGGTGTATCGATTTTCGTTCCAAAATCTTCCTGGGCTAGATTTTTCACGGACACGCAACTTGGAGCACAGCGCGTTAAAGATCGCACCTCAGCCTCACCACTGGCATCCGTCACTGGCACCTTTCCACGCAAACCATCATCAAGTTCCATGCCTGAAAGTTGTTCACCATGAACTTTCAAACTACTCCTTGGACTGAGTACAGTGTTTTTCTTGGATTCATCGATGGGCGCATCAAATTCACCTTCCGTGGCACATGTCACACACCACGCAAATTCATTGTTTTCATTGTTTTCTGACGGTTTGATGGCTGCAATCGTGTCGCGGACGGTCTTGATCATGTCGGCACTTGGCTCATCGAAATAATCCCTAACAGATCCTACGGTCCTAGTGTCTCCATCGGTTTTGGGGCTAGGTTCTGGCTCCTCGCGCGCCTCCAAGACCTTCCAGTGGCAATCTGACCATATTATTTGCAAATGTGGCACTGCTTGCCCGGATGGGGGTTGTTTCCTTTACCTTTGCCTTTGTCGCCTTTGTTCGTTTTAACTTTGCCAGTTCCACCTTCATTGGCCTTGTATTTTTTTTTGCCTTTGTCGCCTTCGCTGCTTGCATATCGTTGTTCCCATGTTGGTGTCGCTTGTGTTTGTCATGCCTGGCTCCATTGCTGTTGGTTCCCTCTACCTTTGCTTGGGTCACCTTTGTCAAACTTACCTTTACCTTTCCCTTTTGTGCCTTGTCCTTTGCCCTTGACGGCCCCAATGTCGATTGGAGCAGGTCCATTTGCATCACCCTCCGGCTTCAAACTTGTAACTGTGCCAAACTGTCCGCCTTGAGGTCTTTTCCATAGGCTCCGGGCACTCAAGTACTGTTCTATGTATGTTCGAACCTTGTTGTACGAATCCAAGGAATCAGCATGCATGAAAAAGGACTGTTGGAGCTCTTTCGGTGCAACATGAACCAACACGGACATTTTTGAATATTCATCAATTATTTTCTTGAACTACCGTTCAAACTCACGAATTTCAGATCCCCATTGGTAGAATGCCTCATTCCACTTGCTCAACTCACTCGGGAAAGAAGGATTGGTCAAATGTTTCCTCCAAACCCATGACTTGGACTTGTACGCAGGCTCATGTGTTTTCACCCACCGGCGCCACATTTCAAGACCATTTCCTTCAGGAGCATGCTGGGCCATGCTCATGACGGAGTCCGGGGCGTATCCCATAAGGATATTTAAAAAACCCTACTCAAGCGAACCTCATGTGATGACAACGTGTCCTGTTTGTTCTACAGGGGTTGCTGAGGCCTCGGCTTTATCAAACAAACCTGGGTAAGCCACGTTCACTGTTGATGCCCATTTCCATCAAACACAGGCGGCTTTGGAATGTTTCTGGAATCCACTACTTGTGATTCGTCCACTTGTGAACTGGACGCTTTTGCGCTCAAAGCTGTGCGGAGTTCATTGCGAGTTGAGTTGCTGTAAGAATTGTTCCCTGTTGTTCGTACGCTTGTTCTGCCGTTTGCAACGCTTGGTTCAGACCTGCCTGCTGTTTGGTCAACTGCTCTACTTGGGCTTGCGATTTTTGCACCACGTCCTCCATTGTGCACACAAGGAAACAAACAAATTACCACTGCTGGTGACTCGAAAAAAATTGTACACACTGGCAGAAAGAGAGCTACAGGCACCTACGGAACTACGCTAAAGTGTCGGTACTCAAGCGGAATTCCCCGCTGAGGTTTCACCCCTGTCTCTCACTTCCTGGAGGTGTCGTGGTACCAAGACGGTGTACGAGCAGAGTTGTAACCGACGGTTGGTGGCACTGTACTTCTGACGCTTGATGTGCACCGGGAAGTTGGTGGACGGCTTGAACTGTACCTTGTTGTTGGTGGATGACGTCCTGAGACTGACTGGGCAAAAACTGTGACTGCGCCTGGTTGTTGCTTCCTTCCTGTCACGGTGTTTGGCTCAAGCCCCTCACTGGTCTCCTCACAGCTGCTTTCTCCTCTTTCCACCTCTTCGTGTTCACCGTGCGCACGGTTGACCGCCAACGTAGCAGTCACTGCAAGACGCGCTTCTTCACACAAGTAACTGCGCCTCACTGACTTGCCTGGTGTTTTCTCAACTTCTTCGGCTACTGCTGGTAAATTTCGTCGGACACGTTCCCACACACGACGGTACACTCCTTCCGGTTGAGTGGTTGACGGAGGTAATGGACGCTTCAAACGACCTTGGTCTGCCAAGAAGTTGCCGTACTTGTTGTGGCCACTGCTAGACGAAGCTGCCTCGCTTTGGGCTTGGTAGTGCTGGCTGAGGTTGGCTGGGCCAGGCAAGTTCCCACAAGAAGGTGTCTCTTCCTCTCTTGTGTTTGGTGCCTGCAATTCTTTTTCCCAGCGCTTGGCGGTCCCTTTCAGGATTCTCTTTTTCAACTGCGGCGGCACTCCTTGTCCTGGTTTTGCCTCCGCCCTTGCCGGCAACTTTTCTCACGCAGCTCGACGTACTACACACGGGTTTTACCCGCCTACGAGGCTGCGGTGTTACCCGCCTGCGGAAGCTGATCGGCCCTAGGGAGTTGCCATGCGAAGCGGGCTCCCTACTTTTCACTTGAGCCACAGGGTCTGTGCGTATTAGGACAGCCCTCTGGGGATCGAGGCTAAGATGGGGGTACTTGGCCCCCTGGAAGGAGATAGATCTTAGCCAGGGGGCCGACCTGATTTTGAAGGTCAAAGGGGGCCGACCTGATCCAGACAAGAAAATTATGTTAAAAATAAAATCAGTCTGAGTCTATCTCGACTTGGATCTAAGGTTGGCTACCCCCCTTTTATCAGAGGGATTTTCAAGAGAGGTTGGGTTGGACCCCTCCATTTTATTCGGAAAGTGATATTGGACAGTTATTGGACCAGAGAGAGACCATTGTGTGCAAACAGGGGGGTACAAAGGGGTACAAGGGTGACAGAGACCACTGGCTAAATTGGCAAGGGCCAACATGCAAACAGGTGTGCAGCAAAACAGGTCAACATCCTGGAAAATAATCTTCTTGCATCACACCACCATGGTATGATTATCTATTGTGTTTGGACCTCACCTGGCAATGAAGTGTGTGGCTGAAGTGGCAGGGGCCAAGCTTCAAAGCAAAAACCAAGACTACCAATGGCGAGGGCACACACACACAGCCTTGGGAAGAGAGCAACACCTGGTGGGAATTCTGTTTGTCTGGAGACTTTGAAAGTCCTTCTTTGGAGTTATGTGGTGGGATTGTAGTTGAGCGCACAAAAAGCAAGTTGCAAGGCAAACATGTTTACATCCATGGGGCAAGTCCCTGGACAAAGGACTACAAAGGGGTACAAGGGTGACAAAGACCACTGGCTAAATTGGCAAGGGCCAACAAGCAAGCAGGTGTGCAGAAAAACAGGTCAGCATCCTGGAAAATAATCTTCTTGCATCATTCCAACATAACTCAAAGGTGACAGAGGACAAATACTGACACATGAAAAGACTGGTAAGGGCCAACTCCAAGTTTTCTACTAACTTTTCACTTGCAAGTCGTATGGAGACTGCAACTGATCCTCTCACGTACAGAGTCGCACCAGACAATGACAAATCAGAAGAGTCAGAAGCAGGCGCAAAAATAAAATCTAGGGGGCTGACATTGCAGCAGATTGAGAGTGGACCAGGCCTGGCAAATCAGGTGTGCGAGCTGAATCTCGATACAGAGATTTCTAGAGTCTGAAATTGTTGGCACCTCTCAATTTACCCAGGAAATGGAAAACGATGCGAAAATATTGAAATCTTGGCCCCCCCATTTCATTAGCACTTTGGAGGCTAAAATGGGGTTGGCCCCCAGGGGTCCTAGGTGATTTGGTATGCCCAGACGGCTCTTATTAGGCTCAAAACTATACAACAAGTGTTCCAACCTTGACACTTAGGACAAAGGGTGTTTCAGGGAATTTCTTCAACATGCAGCCAGAGAGCTCGCGCAGTTCATTGGGAGTGGCATGATGCTTGTGAGACTACAACGATTACAAAATGAAATGTTGACGGTCATTGAGGACGCAGGCACCAGATGGATACAGAAGCAACGTTCGCTTCCTGTAGAGGTTGGAGCGGCTAAAGCGAGAGGCAATTGAGAGAGCAGCAATCAGTCTGTGAGGCCCGGCAAGAAGAAGCAGAAGAGCCTCGAGAAACCCGCAGACAATCACAGAGCAGAAGGACAGAGAATGAAGTGATCGAGATCGAGGACAGCGATGTTCGACTTCGTTACGCGGTGAACAACGATGTGGCCATGGAGACGGTGGACATCGACAATGTTGGCATCATCAAGCCGGTCAACCCGAACGAGGCCACAGGATCAAGAGACCTGGGGCTCATCCATCAGGAAGAGGAAGGCTGACTTTCATGGAAGTAGATGAACGCCGGCGACCGAAAAACAGCAGGAAACCAACAATATGGCAAAGGACTTATGAGAGCAATGTTACTAAAATTCAAGATGAACCTGTTTGAGATCATTGCTCACAGTAAGGCTCATAGCAGCAAGGCCCTTCATTTGGTTCAGCATGAAACACATGAAACATTGCTCACAAACGCAACCTTTGGTGGTTTACTGTAATCAATTGTAAGACATGCCCCCGTCCACGGCTGACAACTACCGTGGCAACGTTTGGGTTCCAACTTGCTCCCCCAGCCCGCAATGTTGGCCCTCCGCATTGCGGCAGCATGGGCTGTTAAAGGCCTTCTGCTGGAGCTGATGCCTTCTCCTCCTTCCAGCCTCCACTCTTGACGTTGGCTGGGCCTGCGCACGGCGCCCAGTGCTCGTTCAGCACTTGTGTCTCCGCGGGTCAGTCCCATTGCCTTTTTCACATTTTCATCGCACCCCACCCCTTGGAAATGAGTCTACATTGTTATTGCTTTGTTCTACCCTGGATGACTAGTTGGTGTGGCGACAAAGTCTGGCAAACAATGTCCGTGATGGATTGTAAGGTGACCATCGCCAAGGTTTTGGCCAACAACCAACCATAGAGGCAGATACAACCAGCAAGGAAATCAAGAAAGGAACCTGCGTTAAAAACATTTCATGTGTACAGCGTGTGAAGCCATGTTTTGCTCAAAAGCGGGTCCTCTTTCGTGTGACGAGGTTCCATTCGTAATGGTTAGGCTTCGGCAACGGCTGAATCGACCAGTGCGTGTGTTTGTGAGAGCATGTTCAAGGTGCCATCCTTGCAAAACCCGCCCCCGCTTTCAGGAACGTCAGCGTTACAACATTTGTGACCAGGGATTACGTTGCGCCACCGCCTGCGCTCGCCGACCCGTAGCCGGTGCGGCAGGGAAGCAGGTGGCCCTGGCTGCCTCACCCAACGGTGATCATTGCGGGGCTTGCACAAAGTGGGGCGGTGGCCCGGCGTGCTCACGTCTTGGAAAATGCCTGGAACACAGTGCGTCTCGCATGGGCAAGGCATGGTGCTGCGATGCCACGTTGGTCCCGCGATGGAGCTGCGCTGGCTACACCCAGGTCCTTAGCGTTTTCGTCCTTGGCGGGCGCTGGGGCTCGGATTGCTAGCGTCTCATGCGACAGCTCGTCCGTGTCCGGGCCTGCAAACCACCAGTCTGGCGCTGGCGGGCCCGCGAGCCCCCGCCGCCGAAGAAAACCGTATTCAGAAACTGCGCTGTATTCAGAAACTAGTCTTCAGAGCTATATCGTTGTATTCTAAATTTGTTTCGTGGTATTCAGAAACTATGTTCTGCGTATTGTGACATATTTGTGGGGGTGGGGCGGGTGGGGTGGGGGGCAATAAACATAGGTGGGCAGGTGCGTGACAAGTTAAATGATCTTTGTGGATAATGTTGCTGTTGCTCTTCGTAGTTTTATGTCGGGCGCGCCAGCCATAGATACAAGGAACCAAAATAACCTTATAAAGCAGAGCAAAAAGAGTAAAGCAAACAGAAAAACAAAAAAATGTAGCTGTGCGTGTTTGTCGTTTCTCTTTAAACTTATTTTTTCGCATTATTTTCGTTATTTTTTATCGCTCAATTTTCGCATTCTTTTTTGTTTTTCTTCCCGAGAGCGTACAGCAAGCAAATTCTGCTGACGGGTAAAAGTTCTCATAGGCCCACAAGTGGCACCAGGAACAAAAGAACAAAACAAATGCAAAAACAAAGCAAATTGCGCTGCTTTTGCATTTTCATTTGCTTTTGTTTTGTTTTTTCCCGTTTTTTCACAAAACCAATTGTTTGATGGTTGGTCATGTATGGCTGCCACTGCCCAACAAAACGTAGTTTCTGAACAATCATTTCCGGATGCAACCATCCAGTTTCCGAATACCAGTTTCCGAAGAATTTTTTTGTAATTTCCGAATATCAGTTTCCGAATCCCACGCCGTAGTTTCTGAATGCCAGTTTCCGAATACAACCGTTTTGTTTCCGAATGCAACCGTCCCAGTTTCCGAGTTGTGGCGGCTGGCGGAGTCAGCCACCCGGCGAAGTCAGCCACCAAAGTGTCCAGCGGCGGGTTCTCTTTAGTCTCTTGAAAGGATTGTTAGTGGCATGACTCGTAGATGTCAACGCCACAATGGCGTTGGCCTAAAGTTTAGCAAGTACAAACTATCAAGTAGTTTGAGAAGGAACACCGTGGAGTTGATGGCCCGCATCTTTCCCGCGAACGGTTGGATACTTTGATGGCTCATTACGCCCAATACTTCTGAGGGCTGACTCCGCCAAAGTGTATTCACGGTGAAATGTATTTGTTGATGTGACAATTCGAAGCTATCCAACAACCAACAGCCATAAGTGAGGAGACAAAACGAAGACGAGAAGGGATAGTATAGTGTAGACGGACAAATTCGTGACCGCAATGTATCGGCGCGGTCCCCATTCACACACGCCAGATTATGATGCAACGTGTGCTCCACCTCGCCGTGGCAAAGCTAACTTTTTAAGCAACATTTGGCAAACGCACGTGCATCTTGTTTGGGCAAACATCCTGGAAAATCGGCCTTCTTATGCTTCGTATGTCTCTCACACAACGTGCTTTTATAGAGCTGTTGCCAGCCCTGTTCCCTGCCAGGCTTTGGAATGCCAGCTGTTAAAAATACAGCGGCCAAACCCCCATGCAAACACAGGAAATTCCAAATCGTTATTTTTCTCCGGGTGCTTTTCATATCCTTTTCTGGTATTGTTACTGATGCACGTTTTTGCGTTTCCGTTCCTTTGTTTGTGTGTTCCTTCTACCAAGTGTCATGTGGCATAAATGGCAACCTTGACGCTTTGGGCAGTGAACCGATGGCGATGTCGACAGCTTTGGGCAGAGGAAAGGCGTAGATGCGGGCCGTGAAGCCATGAGTTGGCAGTGTGACGTGCTTAGCGGTGAAATTGTGTGTTTACGTTTCGCGTTTTAAAGCTGTGATGGCGGGTGAACTTGGATTCAGGACTGAAAGCAGGCATCGGCACTCATGTCGAACCAATATGCTCAAGGAACTTTGATTTGGGCAGGCACCCCAGTTGGGGTACAGAATGTGGTTTGCTTGCACTTTTTACTTGCATTGCTCAAACGAAAGCAAGGTCAAGCATGATGAAGAAGTCTGGATCCAGGCGTTGGTTACATCCTGGTGGTGTTTTGAGGGTTGGACCCTGTTTGGAAGGCTGAGATCGTCACTTCTACCGATAAGGACGTGTGGAAGTGCTGGAAGTGCTAATGATTGGACATCTTGGATTTATCAGATTTGTGTTTTGCGTTATTGGTATGTGCGCTCCACAATGTGATGATGTCACGCAGTGTCTGGGACATGCTCGCAGGAAATCATCGTAAAAACAGCAGATGATCCAAATGGTCGAGTTGTGTTGGGCCCAAATGAGCCGATTTTCTTAAGGACACGTCGTGACTTTGTGGTTTGATTTCTCATCGGTTCTTGTTCTGTCGCTCTCCGTTACAGGACGTCGGATGTATTCACATCCGAAGGGCTGTCTGTCCTAGATGATTTGACACAGCCACAGCCCAATTATTCTGCCTTGTAGCCAGACGCTGCCGAGAGAGAGGGAGAGAGAGAGAGAGAGAATACAAATAAATAAGAGAACCACATTTTTCTGAAGAGATGTTTCAAAACGGACATCATGGTGCCACTGAGCGCCCTGTTTGGGTTCAATATTTTTTTCAGTGTAGTGTTGAACATTCAGCTGAGGCTAACGCACCTTCACGAACCCGCAGTACTGAGCTCACTGCAGCCATATGCTAAGCACGGCATGGCTTGGCGGTTTCCATCAATTCCGTTTGCTTGCAAGCTTCGAACACATTGCGCTTGTTGATTTCAGTTTACTAAGCTTTTTTGGGTTGCCTTCGGAACCAGGCAACCAGCAAAAACCCAGAACTGCTTGGCTTGCTGGCGCGATGGAACAGGAACCGGTTTGACATCGACAAGATCTACACCTTCACAGGGCCAATTCTGATTGCTGCCGGCTTGGAAACGTTCTGATCACAATATAAGTAAAAGGTATGTGCTAAAAGCACCAAACATGATCTGACGTGCTGAGTGCCGCTTTAAGTAAGGCAGTGAACCCTTTCAAATCCATTCCTGGCATCTACGATGAAGAGGCCTGTAAAGCAGCTGCGGCGTGAGATAGGAGGTGGTCCTCTCACACGAGTCGATGAGATGTTTGCATTTCGGCTAGGTGCTAAGTGGCTTCATCAGCACAAAGCCTTCAACCAAGCTGATGGCTTAGAAAAACTGGGCCGTTGATGTTTGCGTCAAGAGGCAGTGGGGGTACGGAAGGACCGAGTCGAGGGAAGATGAGAGAATGACCACGAGTGAGATGCATGTCACGTCACAAAGGCCTCATGTGTTCAACACCTCGAATGCCTCCTACCGCGGCATTTGTGACCGACACAAGTCACAGTCCTTGTCTCAGATGTGTTCAGGGATAAGCCATATATATATATATATATATTTCATGTGCCTAAATAAGTCATAGATTGGATCCAATGGCCATAGCAGTGTCGAGTTGTGGTGGAGGGAGAAGGTTTCGGCATTCTCGAGTAATTCGAGAGTGGCTAACATGCTCTTCGTCCCCTGCTGGAGTCACTCACTCCTAGGACTGTGCTCATCAGTGGTGAGTCTGGCGCAGGGAAGACGGAGACTACCAAGCTGGAAGCCTCAGGGGCAAGTTGCGCCTCGCAGACTTCAGCTTTGTTCACAACCTCCCCGACGCAAATCTTGTTTGCAGTGATGCTTCAAGTGAATTGTTTGATGGTTCGTGTGGAGCCAGTCTGGCCCGCATTGACCACAAGGCACGTGATGAAGTTCTTGGCCCTAGCAGGGTCGTCTGATGGCCAGGCCTGTTCGCATCAAGCATGTCACGTATAGCGAAGCGACATTGTCGCCCTTCAAAATGGTAGAGGATTGTAAATTGTAAGTGCAAAATGCTCGGAGATTGTCACAGCCGATCTCAGGTCACAAATGTGGAGAAGCAGGCACTATTCTAATTTGGTGTTGAATGCATCTGATTTTGATGTCTCTGGGCCTTTTGATTGAGTGAGGTGCTTGAGTCGAACCCTTTGCTGGAAGCGTTTGGAAACGCGTTGGCCTTACTGTTTTCCAGTTCTCAATATATAAATTTCCATCCTCTGTTGTTGTGGTTATGGTTAGAATTTCCCCCCAGACAATGTCACACGTCTTCAGATGCCTGCCCTTGAGGCCAGAACGTTGCGGAATGACAATTCCAGTCGCTTCGGCAAGTTCATCGAACTTCAGCCTCGCGCTCGGCTGTTCATCATGTCTGTCGACAGCTTCCATCCGCCTTGCGGCCCCGAACGAGGTTTCGACCTGGCACAGACTCCGGTGTCAAAGGGGTCCATGGCTTAAGGAGTTTTTAAATGGTTTGTTTTGGTTTGAAGGTTTTGCATTTGTGGACCATTACTTCTGGATTGGATCTTCCTCCTCCTCCAGGCTGTACAGGGGATGTCTGGTGAGAGCCTTCGTCTTTGCGGTGCTGGCCTCGAGTGTGTTTCCTTGTTTGGTCTTCCCATCCGATTGGCCCACAAAAAAACAGCAACTACTCCCTGGCGGCCCTGGCGAGGTGCTCGCATTCGTCATTACCTTCTGGAGAAGGTCCGTGTGTGCGAGCAGCAGGCGAAAGCGGCACAGCGTGGAGTTGTATCACAAGTTGTCATTGTCAGAGAGAGAGAGAGAGAGAGAGTGAGAGTGAGAGAGAGAGAGAGGGAGAGGCATGTGCTTTGTCAAACCTGTGAGACATGTAGTTACTCGTTACCAGGAAGGCGAGAGGAACTATCACATTTTCTACGAAGCATGATGAACCCTCAGCTGCCTGCTGTTAGGTAGTCCGATGTGAAAGCTGTGGGGTTTGTCATTGTTCAGTTTCTCAGGTGCTGCCGCAGCAAAGCTTGGCGGTCAGAAGGTGTGCCGCAGCTTCGTTGTTTGCACGATATCCAGTATTCTCCAGTGATGAGTTTCGAAGACGTCTTTGGGGGGTGCGCGCGCGCAGGAATACTCTTATCCACAAGTGCTGTCCAAGGACCAGGTTCTTTCGCCAAAAACATGAGATCTATTGGATTATGCTCAGAACTGGCCACAAGATCACGTTGAGGCTGTGGAAGAGATGGTAGTTGATTTGGAGGGCCGGGGACCTGAGACAGATTCCGATTTCCTTTCATGTCTCCGAGAAGCTTAAATACTTGTACATACTTAGTCTGCAGCATTTCTGCTAGCATCCAGTTTTGAAGCACGTTTGCAAAGCAGCCTTTGTGGGTTCGGACTGCGGAGAGGCTTCTCAGAGCTCTCCAACTATGCATTCTTGACCCGCTCGACGTGCAAGACCCTAAAGGCAAAGTTTTGCCAGCTTGTGCGTGTGGCTCTGCTGAAGTGTTGACTGTGGGGGCCCTTTCAGCCGCTTGCAAACTTTTCTTCATCCTTTAGCCTCACATAGTGAACTGTCAGTAATAGTCATAGTCATAGGCAAAGATTGTTTCTGGCTTGTGGCTGCGTGCCATGAACGGGACCCCCTCTCGCCAGAGCCCTTTTGCAGGATGTGGACGACGTTGAGATGTTCGAGCGGAGGATCAATGCCATGCAGACCATTGGCATCAACAAGGAGGACCTCACTGAAGCGCCTGACTTAGCCTGACTTGATGAATCTCCAATTTCAACTCACCACTTGGTCCCCCGAATTGCCGGACAACGGTGTTTGAAACTCAGAGGTGTTCCACATGGTCGCAGCAGTACTCAATCTGGGCAACGCAAAGTTCGATGCATCAAGCTCAGGATGAAGACTGCAGTGTGAGAGAGAGAGAGAGAAAGAGACTTTGAACACGAAAGAGCCAGAAGCCATGGATTGGAGAGGCTCCACCCAACAACAGCGAGGGCTCTATGGTCATGGCGGTGAGCTAGCTGAGCAGTCTCTCATGATGGACACTGGTGTCCTGTGACCCATGCGCATCTTGACAGGAATGCGCCAACAGTGTCGCCATGGCGGAGAAATTGCTGGGCATCAAGAGTGGGGAGCGGTCGAGCTTTGAGACCTTGTGCCTTTGGGAAGTCAATTTCAAGTCTCCTTCGATGTTCTGGCCCAGCCATGTGCCATCCGACGCCATCCGCACGTCCACCAGGAGCTGGAGAAAGCTCTGTGCAACCAGACGCGCGTGACCCGTTCCGAGAGGATTCGCAGCCCAGTGAATGTGCGGCAGGCCTGCGGTTTGGATGTCTTCTTAGCCTAGAGACTGCTAAGTGGCAAGTTTGTTCCATGGATTGTTTGTGAAAGGCCGCTGACAATCGGGATGCCTTGGCTAAAGCTTTGTATGGAATTGTCTTCAACTTCATAGACGAGACCTTAGCACGGGAGTTTCTCCTGGCACTTTGACAAATGAAGGGCTCTTTTGGGCGTATATACCGACCTCCTTGGCTTCAGGTGTACAGTACCAACCTCTCCATCGGTTACATCGATGACGTGAAATTGTTTGTAGGACAGAGTGGGCTTCAGTGGAGTTTATTTCCACTGCCCGGATGATGCAGATGCCCCTTGTTGGAGGAGTGCTGGACATTTTTGGCTTCGAGTGCTTCAAGATGAACTCATTTGAACAGTGGATGCCACAGACGTGAGACGTACACTTGTAAATCTTTACTTGGCCAGTAGCTTGCCATTCAGGTTGTGCATCAACTTCACCAATGAAAGGCCTCATGGGGTGTTTCACCCCCCCAGAGACTCACAAAGAACCTGTGCTTCTAGTAGGTTGTGCGTTGGCCTAGTGGGCCCAGTTCCTCCAAAGGTGAGTGTTTCTTTTTTCCTTTGCCTAGACGCATCGTCGTTCACGTTCTGCTAGTAGCTGCTAGCGAGACCGTACTGTTTGACGCCATGCATAGTGTCACTGTTTGACCAGCTCAGTTGTGGAGGCTGCAGCAGTTCTTCAACTCCTTTGTCTTCAAATTGGAAGAACAGCTTTATGAGCTGGAATCCAAAGAGATGTCTCAGAAGTCTTGCTGTGCCAAAGCGGAAGTGGTTGTGATGTGCCTTAGAGGAGTTGACTCCAATCTTTCAGGCGTGAAGGAATTCCGTGGGATGCCCTGGACTTCCCAGACAACCAGGACAGGCTACTGAGCAGCGCAGAAAAGTCTCCATCACAAGGCTTGACAAAATTCGCTCAATATCTTTTGGATTTCAATAACTCCGAGTGGGAGGACTCTGTGGATTTGCTCGCCGGCAAGGGCACGGGCGTGTTCGTCCTGCTCGCAGGGACAGCCAAAGGACTCTTTTAGGAAGCGACCCCATGCCGAACTCAGGCGATGCTGGATGAGGAATGCCTCGTGCCGAACGGCTCTGACCAAGGTCATGGGGGTGGTTTGAAACGGAGCTCACAGCACCCACACCTGGATATATAAACAAAATCAGAGAACCAAGAACCAGCACGAGATCTTGGACTTTAGTGTAGGAACTTTGTTGAAGAGCTTGCGAAGCTAGTGCTGAAAGCAAGTAGAGCAATTTCAGCAAATAGTCGTGCAAATTTGCAAAGTTGCACGGCCAATAGGCCCCGAAGCGTGTTGCCACAATAGCTGTTTTGGCTGAAGACTGATTTGTCACAAGGCTGGTACGGTAAGTTACCGACACTCAGTACCCATGTGGGCTGATCATACAGCTGAGTGCGTGGAGAAAGGTTTCCAAGAAGTGAAGAGAGATTGGAAAACCCGGGGTGAACAGGCACCACCACCAACAATTATGCCACCAAGTGTGCAGTCAACGGTCAGCACAAGCTTCCGGGTCCCCAGTTCAGCACCCGCTCCACCTGCACCTCCCACCAAAAACCAGGCAGCTCAATCTCCAGAGCGAGGGCATTCCAGTGCAAAGGCAGCTGCCAAGCACAGGTCAGAAACAGCAGCAAAGAAGAAACAAGAGCTGCAGCCAAGAACAGTTGAGCACCGCGGCAAGCAACGCGCAGCTGTTGCAGAAGCCTGGAAAGTAAAACAGAGGTACAACATTGCCTTCCAGTCATCCA
The DNA here is from genome assembly GCA_963970005.1 of Durusdinium trenchii. Lineage (NCBI taxonomy): Eukaryota > Dinophyceae > Suessiales > Symbiodiniaceae > Durusdinium > Durusdinium trenchii. The sequence continues at coordinate 381,088 of CAXAMN010012002.1, forward strand.
TGCTTGTTGTCATGGGCCAGCAGTCTGCTGGCAAAACATCATTCATCGAACGCTACTTGAGCTACGCCTACAGCGAGGTCAAGCGTGGCATGGGCACCATGCGGCCGGCAGTTCTAACTTGCCTTCCACAGGAACCCCACTTGGACGACGTCATTGAGGTCGCAGAGGAGCTTGAAACAGGTGGCCAGAGCCAAGTGGAAAGGTTTGAGGGTAGCGCAGCCCGCACCTACCTTCAGAATTGGACCATTGAGAAGAACAGGATTGGGAAGCCAAGCAAGAAGAAACTCCTGATCACTATATTCTCGAAGGAGTGCACGACTCCTAGGCGCATCATGGACATGCCTGGCATCCGCTCCAATGACGAAGATGGCAACGAAGGTTTCAATGATGCCATTGTGGAGATGGTCTTGGAGGAGTTGAAGAAACCAGATTCCATTGTTTTGTCCTTGGCAGACGCCAACAATGAACCAACCCTTGATCAATTGGTCACTCTCCTCAAGAAGCATCGTGCCACACTCCACCAGGTGAACCTTCACAAGCGCTTCCGGTTGGTCTTAACCAAATCGGACCAATGGTTCCGGGGCATCAGTGGAGGAAAGAAGGTGCAGGAACACTTGCGATCCTGGCAAAATGAGCTGTTCGGCTTTGAGCCCATGCTCATTGGCTCCACACTCGATCCAAAGCAGGCGGACGAAAGCCCTGAAAGTCGCACGCTGCAGTACAAGACAGCAGATGAAAGAGAGGCGAAGAGTGTGCAAGAATTTTGGGATGAGTCGTTAAAAGGTGAACTGGAACAGGACAAGGCCTTTGTGAAGTATTGGGATGAAAAGGTCGGCTTCAAAAAGGTTGTGCAGATTGTTGAGGACCATGCGTTGGACATGGATTTGGAAAAAGTCACGGTGATGATGCGAGAGATTCAGCTTCATCAAGATGATGTGAAGGTCCAAAGTCAGAAGATTGAGGTTGATTTGAGGAACAGTGACTCTCAGCAGCTCAGGTATCAGGGCTCATTGCTTGTGTCCGCTCTGGTGGGAGACACGAAGCGCTTTTCCACAGCTTCGACAGGTGCAGGTGCTGAGCTGTTCTTGTCGCACAGTGACACCCTAAAGGAGAACGCCAAGACATTGGAGGAGGAAGAAGCTGACTTTGAAGCAAAGCGGAGCGAATATTCACCCGATGCAATGCACAATGCTTTTGAGACTTCTGTAGGACGCACCATTGACTACACCAGATCAGACGAGCATGCCCCTGGCAATTTTGAGGAGTTCTACAAGGAGATCAAGGAAGACAAGGCTTTCATGACCAGTGTCCCGTTGAGTGCAAGCCGACTGACTGCTGGTGCCGCTGGCTATCGGGCGGGGCAGTTCTTTGAACGCATGGTCTTGCGATTCATGCACCCCGAGCCAGAAGATCGTGATCGCATCAACTGTGCCGGTGCAGTGAACACTGACTTCATGTTCTTGGACGATGAACTTACTCGGGTCTTGAAAGTATTGCAAATCAAGGCAGCAAAACTCCGAGAAATTGCGCTGTACTTTGTGCAAAAGACTTCTCACATGCAGATGATGTGTTTTTCCTATGCGTGGAGCAACATGCTCCGGAAGAAGCAGTTTCGACCTTTCATCGAATCCCTGGCCGCTGTGGCGGGTGAAGATCGGGTCTATGAGACTTTGCGCCTTGGCTTTCACAAGCAGCTTCTGGTGCATGCTCAAAAGGCCTACACGGACTGATCAATGACCATGGGGGTCTCATGCAGCGAGTTGGTGCTTTTCGGAAGGCTGAAGATCACCTCCAAGCCTGCGGTGTTCCGCGGGAAGTAGCCCAAGCCTCTACCAACCACTTGCAAGAAGCTTATAAGAAGGGCATGGAGGACTGCCTTGGACGTGAATTCGCAGAGGAATACCCTCATGCCCATTCAGGAGTCTTGGAAGGCTTGAAATGTGTCTCATCCTGCGGTTTCCACCCCGAAGTGCCAGGGCTCACACTCTCTTTCATCGAAAGTATGAAGAAACAGAAGATTTTGGAGGCTGAGACACAAGATGGCAGTGCTCAAAAAGAAAGTGCAAAAGGAAGTGAAGGGAGGGAGGCCATTGCAAACAGGCTGGACCACATGGACCCACAACATCAAAATGGCCTCCTGGGTTTCATTGCGGTCGTTTCCGCCTACTTCAATCCGGAATTCTCCAAGTGCGTTTTGTCACGCTGCCACTCGGGCTTTTTGAGTGCTTTGGACCACACCGACTACCGCCATGACTTCGAAGAGAGCATGCGCAAGGAACTCTTCGATGAGTTCATTGAAGATGAGGCCCTGCAGTCCCGCAAGGGCTTCCTGGAGGCTAAGTTGCAGGAACTGAAAGAGGCAGAGCGCGATTGCGAAGGAGCTTTGAAAAAGCTTCGCCAGCTGGTGAACTGCAAGTGAAAAGTGCAACCACACCAGTATTCTATGCGGGTGGCTCTTATGAGTACAGAGACACTTTGGACTATAAGTGGAGTCGACTTGGCAGATGTGGAAAAATTCATTGCTGTGTCCACTTGCGAAGATGATTTCAGGCTGATTTCCTTGTGCTTCCAAGTTTGGCAGCGTTCACGTCTCCTGCCCTTGGTCTGGCGAAACGAGTGTCGACGTTTCTCGCAGCCACATCAGGCTCAGGGTGGCTCATGACCAGGGTCTTCTGAAGTTTTGCTCTTCTGAAGTAAAGTGGCTTCGATGAAAGCTGGTTTGCGCTCATGGGAGTGTTCGACTTGTTTGATGCCCCTTCACCCCTGAAATTTGTTAGTGCCTATTTTGGCAGAGACGTGCTTTGCTTCAACTGAGGTCCGGAGTGCCATGGGGCGCAAGAATCGGGATTCTTCCGACAGCGAATCTGAAAGTGATCGCCGGGCGAAGGTGGGATTTGACGATCGGCCTAGTTACAGTAGTGGGGAGGTTTGTCCTCGCTCGCAGGAGAAGAAGGGGCGAAAGGATGACAAACGAAAGGCGCTGGTGCAAAGCTTTATGAGCATGATCCTGCATGAGCCCCTCTTCATTCCAAGCGTGTTGGCATCGTGTGCGAACCTTGCTTTGTGGCAGGACCGGCGCAGCCGTGGTCGAAGCAAGGAGAGGCGTAAGGAGCGCTCAGCCGAGAGGAAACCAGCGCCAAAGCGCGGTCGTGGGGTGCCAAGCAAGGTTTTGTGTGTGTGGTTTGGTTTGCTGCCACACCCCCTCAAATGTCCAGCGTTCCGAAGTGTTTGGATACATTATTTGCATTGTAGAATCCGTAGAACCATGACCCCTCAGAGCAACTGCTGGCAGAATTTTCATGAGGTTCCGAATCAGAGGATTCTGAATCCAAATCATCAGATGATGAGGAGGCACGCCTTCGAGTTTATTTGGGATCTTTTGGTTCCGTATCACATTTTCGTGCTTCTATTGCTCAGGAAATGAAGGAGTTCCTCCTCAGCACTGACATGCCAGAGGAGCAGCAGCATTGCTGTGTAGGGGGAGTTTCATTCCTCAACACATCGCAGATAAACGATTTGTTTGGTACCACGCCCAGGCTGAGGATTGACGACTATGTTACTGTAGTCAGAACTGGGGCCCAGTAGGATTTAAGTGGTTTGACCAGCTGAGTCGACCGCTCCCCGAGCAGAGGACCAGATGTTGTCAAAGATGATGGGCTTCAGTGCCTTCGACAGCTCCAAAGCAAAAGATCACAGTTGGACACCTAGACGAGAAATGGCACTCCTGAAAACTAACGAGCACGCATTGCCCGTTTCTATTTTTCAGAAACGTTGGAGCGGCTTTTTGATACACACGATGCCTGTTCAGGCACAAGCGACCTCAGTGATGTGAAACGAGCTACCAAGCGTCAGCATCTTAGGTTGCTATGCAAGCACTTGATGAGTCTCAAATGGCGCTGGCTGAGGTCAATACCGGCAGTACATGAACCGGCGTGGAGGTTTCAACCGTCCACTGGATGCTGCATTCTGAGCCTTTGGCTTTTGCAGGGAGGGCGCCCGGTTCGGGTTTCATTGGCACCTCATGGACAAATTGGATCTGTATAAGTAGACATTGTATGTCTATTGCACAAGGCTCAGTGTACCTTTGGTCTCTGTCAAACTTCGATGTTCAGCTTGTCTTCCTTGGTTTCTTCAATAAAAAGCTTGAAGTGCCCCAGCTGTTCTCAAGCGGGCGGGCTTGACCCTGAATACAGCACACAGACAGCCGTTGTCTCAGCATGGTTCATAAAGAGCTTGCCCTGGAAGCAAATGAGCTACCTTGCTGGCCAGAGTGGGAATATAATCAGCTTGTCCCATCCAGAGCGCCGCAATCGGAAAGGCTAGCGCGAAGGCGACAAAAAGAGGAGCGCTGCCAAAAACGGCGCCAGATACAGTCATTCGTGAAGAAAGGTATTCTCTTGTGTTTCCTTTTCTCTGCCGCTGGGACAGGCTACTGCAACAAGCTGATCAAGCAACACAAAGGTGAGAACCGGTGAAGATGTGCGGCACCTCATTTGAGCTGGCCAGCATCGGTTGCTAGGCCATCGTAGATTCGATGAGATCAAGACCAAGCCGACATGGCCGCTCGGCTCTTCAAATTGAGGCCGTGACTGAAGTTCTGGTGATTCTGAGCATGGTGGAAGTATTCTCTTGTTCTTTTTCTCAAAGGAGCGTCGACACGCTCACAGTGCTGTTTGGCCATGGCTGTCACTTTCATTTCTCGCCTGAGAAGGATGTTGAACTCATTTTGATTGCTTGAAGTCAAGCTTTTTGCTTGCGGAAACGTCTGCTCAATGATGATGTCGGCAGGTTGTCCCTGCTGGACTCCTATCAGTTATCAGTGTTTGACATGTTCTTGTGGACTGGTCTATACATCTCAACCTGTTTGCATGTTTCTCATCTATGATGTGATTTAATGATCGAGTCGTTAAAGTGGTGTCATGTCATTGCACGATCTTTCTGGGCTTTCATCTCTTCTTTTGGAAGACTCTTCCCTTTGCCTCCAAGGTCCTTTCCAGCTTTGTAGGGCTGTAGCGCTGGAGATATTGCGCACCTGCTTGCAGTAGCATAATGAGGAGAAGATGGGACAAGCTGAATGGACCAATGAAAGTGTGCAAGCTACTTGCACCTCATTCAAGATGATCGAGAAGTTTACTCCGGTGGACCTTTCCAAGAATCACGAAGATTGATGAAGAAGCAAAGTGACAAGTTGCTTCAGAGCCAATCCGCAAGAGTCTGAAGAAGAAGAAGAGGAAGAAGAAGAAGAAGAAATAGTATATAGTAGAAGAAGAAGTAGTAGAAGAAGAAGACAGAACGAAGAAGACAGAACGAAGTCATCTACAGAATTGCTTTCACCACCGCGTGGCCCGCAGCTAGGAAAGGTGGCGGCTGTGTCAAGGTCGTCCAACCGGATCGTCTAAACGGATCAGAATTGGGAATTGGAGGGGAGCTAAACACCCTGGCTCCCCAAGATGCCTTTCCCCAAGAGCACTACTGGGCCAGCGCTTCATCTCAAGCTTGAGCACGAGGGAGCTAGATTCTGCAATTTTATTTTCAGCCATGCATGGTTTGGAAGTTCAGCTTATTTATGCATGCAGAGACAGCTCAGGTTCGTGATCAAGCACTTTGTGGTTCTGCCATGTTTTTTGGGAAGCGGGTTGCCTGAGGAGAGCAAACCATGTTGACTAACATCCTGCTTCAACCTTCAAGCGTTACTCTTGATGTGTGTTTCTTTCTTGAGGGTTCTGGGGCATGCATGCAGGCTATGTTGACACATATGAGGGTCATGTCGCAGGCAGGTCCCGTCAGCTACTGCACCGATTCCTTCCTGGACAAGAACCGCGACCAGCTCAGCACGGCCAGACTGACCAAGTTGCCATTTGCGAATGTGAGTAGTTGTAGCACTACAACACTTGTGTGGGGTTGATGCCACGAGTGCTCCCATAGCGGAGGCAGTCAAAACTTTGCACTGCAGGGCATTGGACCTTTTTGAGCAAGTTTCCTGCAGCATTTGCCAACTTCAACTGTGTGAAGCAGCTGAAGGGTAGCCATTGGATAGGCTGGCAGCTGTGCCATGCGGGGCCAAGCTATACTTTAGCTTACTTTAACTTAGCCTTGCAAACAGTTGAAACAAGCTCCAAGGTCATACAAGTCAAGTGTAGTTGACCATAGCTCCTTGTGGCGCCTATCGTAGACCTCTGACTACCAAAGCTAGATTGGCTGCTCCGGGGGCGGATGTGCCCTACAAACAGCCAAGCAACACACTCGAGTTTAGCACCACAACCCCCCCCAGAGCTAACAGAAGATTTGCATTCTGCCATGGCGAAGCGTCGGGGCAGAACCAGCAGAGGTGTTGGGAAGGCCAGGTGGTTCAACGTCCCTTTGCATTAGATTCTGAGAAACACAATTGCACGAACGGGACGGAGCTTCTCAAGGGTGTTGGGTCGGTGAGCCTGCCAGGATGTTGGAGCATCCCAGGGGAGCCAAAAGGATCAAAAAGATAGGGAGGGCCCCCAAAGACGGCGGCGAAGACGAGACAAAGGAAAAGAGAGCAGAGGCGCCTGTCAGCAGGTTCATTCTGTTTAGCGACTTTGCGCACACACAGAGGAGCTGAAATTTTCACTTTATGGTATGACTCTATGACTATGACACCGTTCTTTCCCAGCTTTCCGCTGTTTCCTCGATTTGATGAAGTCGTTTAGTGCGAGGCCAGGAGCAAGGCCTCTCACTCGAGAAAGTTACGCAACAGCTGGCAGCTTCACACAAAAGTTTAGAGTGGATCAAATCCTGGGGAAATTTTTGGTTTCTTACACTACACTGCTTGGCGAACATTGGCCCTCCAAAAGTTGTAGCTAGCGAGGCCTCAAGCCTTCATTCTCCAAGGATTTCTATTTCAGCGACGCGAACTTGCGGCGGGACCGTTACATGAAGCGGACGGTGGATGACGCCGAAGGTGGCTTTCTCACTCTGGACTCGCTCTTGAGCTTTAACCGCCTCAAGGTGCTTCACTGTGCGCCAAACACGGACGGAGCGGTATCTCGACATAACACGAATCTCCCAAGATCTCCAGTAGAAAGGACATATGAAAGTGGTTATATGAAAGTGGTTGTTGTCCACAGTCTTTCGCGGAGACGCCTTTGATGCTGGCCTCCCAAGGTCTCCACCATCTTAGACCAGGACCACTCTGACCGGACTGGGGCTGACATACTACTAGGGGCAAGGACGCTACTAGGGGCTCCTGACACCAGTGTTTTAAACCGCTTGGATGGCCACGGCCTTTCGCAAAAGTCACCGTCGGTCCCGCGAGGCCTTGGGAGTGACCAGCGCCCAGCAGCTCGCGGAGGCGGTGCGACGGTCGCAGCTCTTGGAGTTGGACGGCTCCGGCGCGCGGGTGAGGCGCTGGTGAAACCAGTTGAGAGAGGGAGTCGGAGTGGAGGGGAATGCTGTGCAGTTGCTCCAATCAAGCCACTCAAAGCATGACATCCACTATTCTGACCTTGGATCATGACTGTGAGTTGTTTGGGCACAGGGTGCCCAGCTGTGGTCCTGTGACTGGTCTCAAGCGACAGGCGTGACTTTCAGAAGCACCCTCTTGGAACCTACGATGCCATCTCCAGGACCTTATACGTCGAAGGCAGGCTTTTACCAAGAGACCGAACCTCCCACCAAGGAAAGCGAAGTGAGTTGCGCAAGGCTGCATTTACCATCCATTTGTTAGGCTGTGCGGCTGTTTGAGAGGCTTGCCTTTGACATTTGGGATTGACGACTTGACGACGTTCTTCTCGGAGTATGGGCAGGCACAAGCTCGCCACAGTTTTACCTAAAGCTCGGATGTTCCAATGTCGATGAGGGTTCTTTCTCTTTCTTTCTTTCCTTCCCCTTTCCCTCTCTTTCTCTCTGGATTGCTCAACGTCGACATTCTTGCCGAGTTGCTCTTCAGTACCTCAGTCTGGCTGGATTGGGTTTTGAGGTGAAGCTTCTAGAGCTGCCGCATCATCGAGAAACGCGAGAGCCGCGTGGCTTTTGCTTTGTGGAGTTCGCCTCGAGCCAGGAGAGTGCGGGAAGAGAGCAGAGTTGGGTTGAATGAGTTCCCTTGCCCATTCTAGGACAGTAAGGGAAGCAGCTATGCTCCCCCAAATGCTTTTGGGTTTTTGACCTGCCAGGAGGCAGATAAGGCGCTGGCGAAGTGTAACGGCCTTTGGCCGCAGGCTTGGCCCCAGCGTTATGATGGCAAAACAGTCAGAGCCATGCGGAAAGCTGACTGGCACAAGCAGTGTCGCACCCTGACATTTCATGGCAAGAAAATGGGTTCTAGTGAATTGGGTTCGGTCCCTTTTAAAGCCTTGCTGTTGGTCGTGGGCCCCAAGGTTGAAAAGGCCGATTTTGTTTCAGCGATCTCGGTGGGGAGTTTTAAATTTTAGCGACAGCGACCGAGGAGAGTACAAAACTCTACAAGCAGCTTCACGTGGGCCGAGTTTCCAGGGAAAGCCCAAAGAAGAGGTACCCAAAACAAGGCCGCGGAAAGATGCGGAAGCTTCTGAAGCGGAGACGAAGAGCAAGCCAAAGCCATCTCAGAGACCAGGATGTGTGGTGAAAATCACGGGGTTGAAGGATGCTGAACATGTGATAAATATGCAAAGCATCCGACACTATGCAGAGCACGCAGTGGCAGTTGAGTATTGCGACTACCTGCCCTCCTTATCTCTAGCTTATTTGAGGTTAAAGTCTCCCGAGGACTGCGTGACACTTCTTGAAGATGTGAAAGCAACCGGACGTCTGCTGGGCTGCGATCAACCGAGCGCAGAGGTTCTGGGACCAGACGAGGAGGAGAAGTACTGGCAAGACGTGGTGGAGCGACATGCATCACGGGACGAACAGAGTGGCAAGTTTGTCATGCCTCCATCAAGTGTAAGACGAGAACGAGAACACATAGTTTCCAGAATTCGGCGGTGGCGCCCCGTGACATCTTCGTCCTCTAAATTCAAGGCAGGCTTTACAGACACGGCTGGCGGCAATGCTGACTTTGTCCCGGCCGGCTTTGGCAAGAGTTATCGTAAAGCCAAGAAAATCCCCAAGGTGATTCCACCCCGTAAGCGACGCGACGTCCCAGACGAGGACGCGAAATCCCGCAAGGCGCTCCCAGCGGTTCCCCCGCCCAGCCCGTTCCAACTGCCCGGGACGACGCGGAAACGGCGGCTCCCCGGTGCGCTGCCTCCACCCAGTCCGGCGCATGCGTTCCCACCCCCCAGCCCAGCGATTGATTCCCTCTCTCCGGACTCAGATCCCACCATGTCCCCTGAGGTGGATCGAAAACATGCCAGTCCAAGTGGAGATGGGGAGGATGCCAGTCAGGCAACGCAGGAGGATGGGCCTGGGGATTTAGATGACCTGGATCCTGATTTGGTGATGAGCGTGATGGAAGATTTCAATTGACTTGAGTGGCAAAGGTTGAGCTGCGCATTCCTTCCACGCTGTCCATGCTGTGAGCCCCCCCATGCTTCAGGCATGTGAGATGGTGCCACGGGACGTGCCAATGATGGAACCTTGGCAGCAACCGAGAAGAAAAACAGCTGGATTCGGCTCCACAGAGAGTCGTTTCAGGATTCGCCGATGCAAGGGAGGTCCAAAAAAGAGTGCAGGAAACACATGAATTGTGACTTTGATCCAACATGGATTGTGCTTTGGAGTCATGTCTTCTCTACAGGAGTAGCAACTCAGGTCGTTCTAGAAGGTTGGTAGAAGTTTGAGACACAAGTCGTCGTGCCAGGATTTGATAGAGTGTGTGGGCAACAGCTCCAACCAGCATGGAACCCATTTGGGGGGTTGTAGCATCACAGCAGCGTTTTGTGGTTCTGTGGTGCAACCATGCCGCTATCCGCTTTGTCAGGTTTGTAGCCAACCTTTTCAGACGTGACCCCAAGTTTGCAGATGCGTTTGTCAAGGAGGAGGACCGACACAGGGAGATTACAGCAAATTTTGATGCCACCATCATTCCACAGGATTGGAAGAGTGTCGAATGAGGCGCATGACAGTTTTATTTATGATCATGAATGATATGACATGGCTCAAGGTATACAGTAGGTTGACTAGGACATAGAGAAAGCGAAGGCACTTCGATGGGCTATCCCTGAGAGCTGCAATGCAGGTGAATCGCATAGCCAACAAGGTGACGAAATCGTATTTGATGGATCCATATGCAATGCTGATGCATTATAAGAGGGCGTTCAAGCTTATGGAGGTGATGAAACAAAACTCGGCCAAGGTGCTGATCCTTGGAAACAAGAATCAATTTGGTATTGACTGGAAAGGTCGCTTTGAAGGCATGGAATTTGACACTGGTGTGGTTGATGGAAAGCTGATCTCAGCTGCTCCGAAACACTATCAAATGATCCTTTGTTTGGACCCCGTCCTTTACTGTCGTGCCCTGCATCGAATCAACTTGCCGGTGATGATGTGCGCGTCTCTACGGGAGATCACAGAGCATCCGGAGATCCTTGATGTTACAGACTACCTTTTGCCTTTCCCAACCAGGCGGCATGATGCCGCCCTCCGTGAAATTATAGGCAGCACGTTGGATGTGCCCAAGGATGGTACAGCACAGACCAACGTCCCAGCGCGGCAAGAGTGGACACATTTGGCCTCAAGTGCTCGAAAAGAGCAATAGGGATGAGGATCTAACAGCACATCGACTGTGTACACAGACGGAACTTGGTGGTCAGAGCACCTCAATTGTTTGCCGAGCTAGATTTGCAAGCTTCCATTTCGAAGCTCCTTTTCACACTGTCTCACCAGTGATTGTAGTATGTCAGAAATGACCGGCGTGTCGGCAAGTTGGTATTCTTCCCGCGCCATGTCAAGTAATATTGGTTTGCCTGACCTTCAGCTGTCAGTTGCGCCGGTCCAGGACAAGGCCAAAACCAAAAAAAAGAAGTACACAGCCACGAGCTCAAGAGCTTTTGACGGGGAAGCGCCAAGAGAAAGAAACACACACACAAACACACGCACTCAAGATTACGCGTACGGAAATTGAATGCCACTCACCCCACGGTGACCTAGGTATAAACGCCTAAGAAAATCGAGGACACGAGTAGGTTGGAGGCCATCGCTCTTAAGTTAGAGGCCATCGAAAGCAGGTTGAAGGGCCATCGCTAGTGGGTTGGTGACATGAAACTGCAAGACAGCCAAAGCTGGAGGTCAACGCTCTTAGGTTGGAGGCCATTGAAAGCCAGTTGAGGGGCATCACCAGTAGGTTGGTGACATGAAACTGCAAGACAGCCAAGATTAGGGACCATCGCTGGTAGTTGGAGGCCATCGCAGTCAGGTTGAAGGCCCCCGCTACATGTTTGGAGGCCCACCTGAAAACCTATACTAAACACCTCCTGGAACAACATCAGGCACATGAATCACCATAAAGCAAACCAAGGGACCACAGCAACCAATCATCAGTTCAACTACAGCAGGTACACAGTCTCTGACTGCTTCCCATGACATCACTAGCTTCGTTGGCCAGCGTCGTGATGCCATGCGCTGGCCCTCTGCTGGGAAAATCTACGGATTCCTTGTGACAAGGGTTCCACACACGCACACACTTATAGATAGAGCATTGGCATACGGACACTTATGCGGTTTGCCACACGCCAATCTAGGCAAAAAAATTGCCTGAGTAAAACGGCAAAGGTAGGTTAGAGGCCATTGTTAGAAAGCTGGAGGCCATCGCCCAAGTTTGAAGGCCATCACTAGTGGGTTTTGTGCACAAACATAAAGCCACATCAAGCAACAAGGTTAGAGGTCACCAGGTTGAGGGGGCCAGCGCTACTGGCTTACAAGAGACAACTTGAAAACAGCATCAAATAACAAGGTTGGAGGACATTGCTGGTACGTTGGAGGTCAGCGCGCCAGGTTGGAGGCCAGCGCAATTACTAGTTCACAAAACACAAACTCAAAACACTCAAAACACATCAAGCAGCAAGGTTGGAGGTCATCATAAGTTGGAGGCCGCGGCACCGGGTAGGAGGCCAGCATTACAGGTTTTTGCAAGTAGGTGGAAGGGAGCGAGAGAAATGAGTCGCTTGAAGTAGATAGAAAGGAAATAACGCCTCCTGTTTTGTAGCTAGAAAGGCAAGAGAGGCCTCCTGTTTATAGCTACGGGGCTAGACTGACGAATCGCCACATTAGAGTAGAAAAGGACAACAGAAGGAAAGGATCTGTTATCCGGTAGGTACGTGAAGGTACATCGGTGGGCGTCCCCACCGACATCAGTGTTCAATGCAAGCCTCTTCCTTGGGCTGGTGCTTGCAATGAACAACCAGCCCCCCTGCTGAAAAAACGATAGCAACTCCAAACGGATGGTGATTCCAAGGGCTACACACACTCATGGATATGCGTACTGACTTGACAGCGGTGCCACACGCCGGCCTAGGGTTCCATTTCCTAAGAGTACAGGTAAGGAAACCTAAAAAGGAAGAGGAGGTCCATCCGGCGGAGGTCCCAAAGGTTTCAGGAAATACCGATCGAGCGGACGACAAGGTGACGACGTGCGTGCAGAAAAGCCAAGTTCATCACCGCTGCAGTAGCCCTTTACTGAAGGAAACAACGAAGTAGACAGCTTGTGCTCTACGTAGGTTTCTCTTCAAGCAGGTACGTCAATCCGGCGTCCCGGATTGATTTCACCAGCACACATCCAGTGTCTTCGTTGGTGCAAGACCGGATGGGCTGCTTGCACCCCCTGCTAAAATCCGAAAGGATCCCTATGATTCCAAGGGTTACACACACACGCCTCCCCGAAGGGAGGCATGTGTGACCTCCATCCTGCCCGGAAAGGAGGTAGGCACATGTGCACGCAAAAGAGACAGATGAAAATGAAAAGGACAAGACAGACAAAGGTGTGTGTGGTTGCCGATGAAAAGGAACCAAGTGAAGAGGGACAACCGATGAGCCAAACCTCATTGTAACGAACCTGGGCCACCTGAACCTTGCGGTAAGTAAAGTACGCGTGCGTGTATGTGTACAAACTAAGGTCCAGACGAGAGTGCGCGCAAGAGAAAGAAACGATGAGGATGAAGAGACATGAAGACAGAAAGACATGAAAGAAAAGAGGAAAAAAACGGTCTGTGGGGGCCGATGAAAGGGGAACCAAATGAACGGGGACAAACCGATGACAAACCAAACCTCATTAGAAAAACCTGTTGCAGAAGCCTAGTTTGCTTGTAAACACGCCGCGCGCGAGGAAAGAGGGGGCAGGGGGAGGAAGAAAAGAGAGGGAAAGAAAGAAAGAGACAAAGGTGCTCCCAGCTACGACACATGCGTCCAGGGACACACCAAAAAGAAGGGCTCCCAGCTATGACGAAGCATCCAGGGACACCCAGGGAGGAGGGTGAGGAGAGGAAAGAGAGAAGGAAAGAAAGAGGAGAGAGAGAGAGAGAGAGAGAGAAAGGGAGAGGAAAGGAAGGTGTTCCCAGCTACGAACAATCGTCCAGGGACACACCCAAGAAAGAGAGGGGTGATCCTGAGTATTGCATTCAGGAAAACCCCAGAAAGCAAAGAAAGAAAGGGGAAGGGAAGGGGGAGAAGGGGGGGCTAAGTGCCCGACAGGTCCCAATGGACCTTGAACAGACTTTGGTCGCTGCGACCACGTACGGCTTGCCCGAAGGCTGCCACCTTTGACCGCTACGGTCACGTGAAGGCATGAGCCAGCTTGGAATTCCAAAGATGAGACATAAATCATCGGACGTACGGCCTAGGCCACCTACGCTCGCTGCGAGCTGCTCTGTATCCAGGCAGTGGATACGTTCGCACTCATGGATATGCGTACTGACTTGACAGCGGTGCCACACGCCGGCCTAGGGTTCCATTTCCTAAGAGTACAGGTAAGGAAACCTAAAAAGGAAGAGGAGGTCCATCCGGCGGAGGTCCCAAAGGTTTCAGGAAATACCGATCGAGCGGACGACAAGGTGACGACGTGCGTGCAGAAAAGCCAAGTTCATCACCGCTGCAGTAGCCCTTTACTGAAGGAAGCAACGAAGTAGACAGCTTGTGCTCTACGTAGGTTTCTCTTCAAGCAGGTACGTCAATCCGGCGTCCCGGATTGATTTCACCAGCACACATCCAGTGTCTTCGTTGGTGCAAGACCGGATGGGCTGCTTGCACCCCCTGCTAAAATCCGAAAGGATCCCTATGATTCCAAGGGTTACACACACACACACACACGCCTCCAGATTGGGGAGGCAGAATTCGTCTACCGTGCATTTGTGAAAAGAAAGAGGACGAAACGGGACAAACACGTATGTAAAAGGAAACCAAATGCACAGGAACAAAAGATGAACCCCACCTCATTGTCAGAACCTGGCTTCAAACTTGCAAGCCAGAGGCCCCCTATGAGTCCAATGGCTCATACACACACACGTGTTCACCTCCATAGGACAAGCTCAAAAGAACCCAATGCCGCAAGAGTTCAGAATGCTTTAGCCCTCCAAAGCAGCGTCCCGTACTGCATTACCAGAGTAGTGCAAGATGACCTCAAACCTGTCCACAAACCTGAGAAATGGGGACCGACAGGGACCGATGACAACATGATGATATAACTGTTTCTGCATCGCAGATGGCAAGTGCAGGTACACGGATCAGCGTCCCAACCCGTTTCACCGAGTATCAGCAGCAGAACTGTGAACTCCTTGTCCCCTGCTGGTTCTATACATTTGGAAGTGTTGAATTAATCAACAAGCCCGAGCCCCCCCCCCACACAGATACATACATACATACATACATACAGACAGACAGACGGACAGAGACAGAGACAGAGACAGAGACAGAGACAGAGACAGAGACAGAGACAGAGACAGAGACAGAGACAGACACAGAGACAGACACAGAGACAGACACAGACACAGACACAGACACAGACACAGACACAGACACAGACACAGACATAGATAGATAGCTAGGTAGCTAGGTAGCTAGGTAGCTAGGTAGGTAGGTAGGTAGATACATAGATACATAGATACATAGATAGCTGATAGATGATTATAGGGGATTATAGATGCACATAAGCAAGCAAATAACATGTTTATATGTATCATATACCTGTATTTGTTTGCATTCAGGTCTCATCGGAGTTCAAAGATCAGCTCTCCAGCCTTATGGTTGAAGACTTAGCTATCGAAGCCGTTGGATGTGCACAGTTGAGCCGGTCCCTTACCCCCTTTTTGTTTCATCATGGATGTGTGAGGACGTGGTTGATTTGACTGAGCCTCACTTCATCCGATGCGTCTATCTTAGCATGCTGAACATTGGTGGCCATTTCATGCCCTCATGTGGAACTTAATGGTCGGGGAAGGGTGACAAATAATTTGATCAATTCTTTTATCATCGGACTTGACCCTGTGTCGTAGGCATCAAGCCGAACCCACAGAACGTTCCTGACCTTTTCGATCGCAAGGCAAGTCGAGAGCTGTGGACTTGGAAACTTAGTTTTCGGTCTGCATGTTTTATTGCCTGTGGACGGGGTTTGGTTTCACATCGCTGGACTTACATGACCATAAACAGTGCAGACCACGATTCCAGACAGCTTCAGGGGGTGACGGAGCAGCTTCGCTACGGTGGTGTTTTGCAAGTGGTGCAAGTGAGTCCGAATCCTGGTGATGGTCACTGGTAACGCGCGCGCAGGGAAGCGGGGAGCGGAGAGGCAAGGCAGTGAAGGGTCAGGTCAACAGTGACATGTCGTGCTGACCCCTCAGGTCGTGCTGGCTATCCAGTACGCATCAATCATCAGGATGGGACCACAGACTTTCCCCGATGTGGCCATGGCTCGGGTGACCGTGTGCAGGAATGTTGGGATGACTACAAAGTCATTGGTGCCAGCAAGGTGGTGAACGAACTCAGGCACATTCAGGAGCCTTGCGGCAAAAATGCTCAAAATAGGGCTTCCCTTATCTGATGAATGCCTGCTGGTCAATGGTTTTCGGTGTCCTCCCACCAGGATCCAAAGATTCGTGCCAGCTTCTCAGTTTCAGCTGAGAGACTCTTGACAACTTGACAGGGGAGCCTTATAAGCCTCCCTGATCGGCGTTAGACTGTGCTGCCTAATGAGGCTCAGAAGCTGCTGGATCATTTGGATACCGAATTGAACATCCCCAAACCAAAGCGCCACGCCCAGATGTGGAGGGGAGTAGGCACAGGCTGTGCAAACGTTTCACACCTTTGGGTGTGGTCATTCAATGTCATTCACTGATTGGTTTGGCTGATTTGCCAAGGCATGGGCAATCCTGGGCAGTCGGCAAAACTTTGGTTTTCTTCAAGCTTCCAGCATACGTACTTTGCTTGAAATTTGTACGGTCAGAGAGAGGAAGAGCCACCCGAGAGACAAATGTTTTGTTGCTCTCCCAAGCGGCTCGGAATCATATTGAGACGTCCGTAGGAGAGCTACGTTTTGTGCTTCAGCGGGCCATCTCCCGCTTTGTCTTGTGCCATGTAGAACGAGACACTCAACATCTCATGTCGCAATCGCGCCTTTCCCAGCCTAATATTTCTCAGGAGCGCATCAAGTTTGCTCGCCGGGTGCCCAGATGTGCGTTTGACCTGCTGGGGAGTCGCTGGGAGCTTGAAGCCGCAGCTGCCAGCCGCAGCTGTCCACATGAGTCATGTCACATGAGTATTTCTGCTGGATTTGCTGTCAGTTTCCGCATTTGAAGGGGGGCACTACAACTGGAAGTTCAGAACATGTTAGGGGCCACTACATTTGGAGGGAGCCACTGCATTAGGAGGGCCTTGGATGTGCTTTAGATTGTAGACATTCTCAGACCCCTGAGCATCCGGATCCATGACATATGACCACAATTTAGTTCGCTCTGCTTCTTGCGCTCCATGCAGAGAGCTTCATGATGCTTCATGTATCCTTCGCCAAGCAAAGACCTCAAGGAGGTCATTGGCCTCAATGAGGTGCTTGACGCAGTGCAAGAATTCCACAAGCTTTGGTTTCCCGATTTGGAACAGCCAGACGGCATCCAAAGCTTCTGGTTTGGGGCTCGGCGCCCTCGTGATCGAAAACTCTTCAAGGTCTTGCAGCAGAAGCTGATTCTCGGTGAACGTGGCTCAACCCCCTGAGAGGTCGCCGTCCTTAGAAATGCCTCTTAAAGCAATTCACCATATCCCCAGAACAGGGAACAACAACTAAACTTCTTGATTACATACTTGCGCCTGCGAGCCCTGGCGTGGTGGAAACCCGTGTCGACACGGCTGCTCTCACCGACTTCGCCTTGTGTCCGGATTCAACCGGACACCGCCGGGTGCAAGACGTCTCGTTCGATGTGCGGTATCTCGATATGCTTGGCTTTGTAATTGTAGCTACTTAGTGCTTGGTGCATCTTGGTACTGCGATACTGCGATACATTCTCTGTTGGTAGTGCGGGTGGCATGCTTCATGTTCGATCATTTGGAATTATATATATATAGTATCCTTTTTTGAGTTGGTTGCCATTGATGTACACGCTGATCGTCCAAAAATCCAAAACCATTTGAGGAACGCCCCGCTGCGTGCCGCCGAGCAGCTCTTGCGGGATTCACCACCACCGACGATGCTGACCATGGAGCAGCAGCTGCGGCTGGCGGTGTTCTTGGACCAACAGTCGAGGAACGAGCGTGCCGGCGGAGAAACACCCGAGGTCGAAGAACTGATCCGATGCTGCTCCAGCCTTGCGCGAACGCTGGCAGATCAGATCCTCGGATCGTGTAAAACCTGTGAGGCCATCTTGGAAAGCACGGGTGCATCACACGCGCAGTTTTGCTTCTTCACGCTGGTTCTTCGGCATACCCAAAAGCTGGAAGATGTGGTAGTGGCTCAAAATTTGCTTCAAGAACTGCAGGCATTGTCTGACACCGACTTGGTGAAGGCTTTTCTGAAGTATAATTCTGAGGCACTTCTGCGTTTACAGTCTTGCGCGTATGTGGAGGAGGCAATTCACCAGCACTTCCCAGAACAACTTCGCTCCAGTCAAAAACCGATGTTTGATCGGTGTTTGGCTCCAAGGTGCTTGGGTGATGATTTTGCGTCGCGATGCTTGTCTTGGCTCCACGTGGGGTGGCGTGCTTGGGCCAGCCATCTCATGGTGCAGGAGCTGCAACAGAGCCTTGATCGACAAGGCTTGCTGAATTCATCCGCACATGTGTTACTCTCTTATTCTGGAGGGGTTGATAGCACAGCCCATCTTCTTCTCCTGAGGGCACTTCGTGAGTGCTGTCCCGATGCCCCAAGCATCTCTTGCTTACTCTTGTCGTATCCAAATCGTGAGGCGGATGAAGTAGAAGCGGAGAAGCAGTGGGCTTCCTGGATTTGTCACCAGCTTGGAGTTGATCTTTTTGTTTACGAGGTGCGCCTTGCCCGTCCTCACCTGGATGCAGGGGACGGAGTCTTTGGGGTGACGAGGGAGGAATATGAACGCTGGACCAAGGAGATCCGTTTTCGGATGTACCGATGCCTCCTTGCCCCTCACCAAGGGCGAAAGGCCGTGATTCTGGGTCACCACCAAGATGACGTGGATGAAAATCGCCTGGATCACTTGATGAAGGGACATGTCTTGGGTGATGTGGAGGGCATGTGGGCCTGGCGCGAGATTCACGAGGTCCAACTCTTCCGTCCCCTGCTCCATCGCCGCAAGGCCGACTTCATCGCCCTTTTGGAGGAGTTCCCCACGCCGCACCTGCGGGACTCCACGCCGGGCTGGTCGGTCCGGGGCTCCACCCGAGCGGCTTTGGATTCCTTGCCGTCGGAGACGCGAGGACGGCTGGTCTTCGCCTTGAAGGATTTTGGGTCTTTGAGTCGTGAGGTGGGTCAGGAGCTGGACATGGCCATAGAGCTTTGGGCTCAAAGCTGCACCCATCAGCTACAGCTGCCACGTGGAGCCACTGGTATCGCTTTGGACCTCAAGGCACTTTGGGCTTTGCGAGTGGGTGAGCGGCTGGCGGAGGTCAAAGAACTGATTGCAACGATCCGTGAGATTTGGAACCCTTTGGTGACCTCGAACGCTTTGAGCGTGATTCCCGAGAACTTCTCCGACATCCCCTGCTTGCTTTTCGAGAAGGGCTTTTTCGCTGCGGCTGAGAGCTTGGTCTCTAAGCGTCCGGACCATTACCATTCATCGCACGGGTCGTCGGTCAATCGAAAGGCAGTGCGACATTTGTATGAAAACATCAGGGCCTGCCTAAAGCCCCACTTTGCGGGTGGCCTCACTCAAGAGTGGCTCAGCTTGCATTGAATCCCTTTTTTTTTGGTGGAAATTCATGTCCAATCGCTGAGATTAAAAGATTGCTGCTGATGTTCAACGAGGTGTTCTCAAAGCCTCCACACCTTGACCAACTGTTTATTAATTCCACCAATGTGTTTCCATGTCCTTTTCAAGACCTGAGCTTGTGCATTGTCACCTTCCTGGCACTCCCTCTCAGGCTGGGGTATCTACATGTCACAGATTGCCAAGTGCTAGTGCTCTATGACGCTTCGGCGCATCCGGATGTGGATTTCAAGACGATGCGAACCTCCATCGTGGCCAGCGTTTGCGCCAGCATGTCCTCCGCGAGCAAAAAGGAAGACTCTTCGCCTCGCGGTTTCGGCATGCTGAAGGAAAGCAGACTCCAATTTACTCCAATTAGCCAACTGATGACGCTACTAGTAACATCTAGTAACAAGGGCATCTTACTAGTAGCTAGAAGCCGACTGAAGCTGACTGAAGCTGACTGCCGGAAAATGGTGGCTCTCTGTGATGGGCTCTCCAGGCCTTGAACTGGTCATCAAGAGCACCACCATGATCCAGGTGCGGGTTAGAACGGTGGCCTCGCCGAGCGCTCCGCTTATACGCCGAGCGCAAGCCGCAAGCTGTTTGAAGGCCAATTGGCGTGGCAAGGTTCGCAGGCGTATGCAGGGCACTTAAGGAGGGGGGTGCCCATGACAACTTGTTGAAAGGGGGAGAAATTCATCGCCAATGCCCAGGTACATTGCCATCCGCTTGTTCACACGCCATGCTTGGACCTGAGATGCTTGAGGTACCCCAACAAATAGATGAACATCTCGGGTCCATATATTTGTGATTATTGGTCCACATTTTGGAACAGTCATTGGCGGATGCTCAGGTCCAAGCGTTGCTTCGATCCAAACAAGCTCTGAACTTAGTGAGATGAGAGCAGACATTGACACACAATTGTTTCAAGGGCCATTGTGACTAGTGCAGACCCGTCCCTTTTGACTTATGTCACGTCTATATAAATGCCTTGCTTTACATTTCTGTCGGTTCCAAAAAGTTGTTGCAACAGGCACGGGCAGATCTGTTTCAGAGAAGGCGGGTGGAATAGTTGTGATACTCAGAACGTTCCGGAATCAACTTGTAAAGCACTCTTTTGGTCAGGAGTGAGGACAGCGCCAGGAAGATCCAAGCCCATGCCAGATCGAAGATTGTGTTGCCCCAAGACATCCAACCTCAGTTGGTCGGAACAAAAGCTCCGCTTCAAAGGCGAAGACGAAGTACCAGAGCATCCGCCAAAAGGTCATCCAGCAGAAAACAGGATCATCGAATCAAATGGCATCAATCGATGTGATATCCTGTGATCATGTTTGGCAAGTTTAGTTCAGTGGACGTGTCGAGGTCATCAAGATCCAGGCGGTGTGGCATGGTGTCCTTGGTCGACGCTATGCCAAGGATTACAAGACACATGTGAGTGCCACCAAGTGAGGGACCCGGGGCTACCTGGCGCCTGGCCTCGCCACTGCCTGCTGGTGACCAGGTTGCAAAGCTTGGTCCGGAAGCAAAGGGAACAGAAGATCTACGATGCTTTGAAGCTACGCACTCAGCGCATGGCCACACGGGCTACATGCAAATAAATGATGTGAGCAAGACCGTTCCTGTTACGCACTTGACTGAACCTTCAACTGTCACAATTGAGGCATTCCATCATTTTTGCTCAGCAGCAGACGCCTTGTTCACACTTTGTGAGTGAGAGAAAGACAAAAGGGCCGACCAACAGATTCCACCTTCCTTCCGAGGCGTTTGCGCATGCGGAATGCCAAGAACCAACTGAAAAAGCTCAAGCAGGAAGCCAAAGAGGTCACTGACCGATACGCCGAGACCGAACGAATGGGACCGGACCGGATCTGGGGCAGGTTGGTGCAATGATGGCAAAGGCTCAAAAGGCAGCGGAGCAGGCACAAGTCTGCCGGATTTGCCCTTAGGTTGGAGGCCATCGCTATTAGGTTGGAGGCCATTGATTTGTTGTTCTCGTGCCTGTCACCTTTACTGTAAGCCTTTGGCGTCTTCTTTGCTTTCATTGCTTGATCTTGGCGACATTAATTGCTTTGACGCTCGCAGTGCCATGGATAGAACTTCGAATGAGAGGCATCTGAACTCCGGAAGCACAATGAAGAGTTGGAGGTGCGGTCCGGTATTAATTTACTGCTGACCTTCCAGTGATTCATGGGTTGAAGTCGGGTTCGAGCTGTAGTCTCAGATAGATGAACGAGCACGGGCTTCTCAAAGAGTCTCTCAGGCCCACCAGCTTCAGCTGCAATCAGAGAACAAGACCCTGTCACACAAGGTGAAGCAGCTTGAGGACACCAAGTCTTGTATTGAGTGAGCTTGTTGCAGAATCCTTTCTTGAGATTGTCATATACTGTAGAATGTTTGCAGGAGGCGCTTCACCAGATGCAACAACAGTTCGAGGACATCCTGCATTGTCCTTTGCAGTTGGCAAACGGCAGCATATAGCGTTTTCAGGAAATGAAGGCCCAAGCAGCAGAAGCGGCCAAATTTGCGGTGAAGTTCTCAGTTCCATGTCCAGACTTCGTCGGCTTTCTGGGAGGAGCAAGAACGGAAGAATAGCTGTCAGCAACACATAGGTATTAGAGCACTTTTGTGCCCAAAAAGGACGAGCCTCGATCATGAAGGCTGAGAGCCACTCAACTTGTTTGGAACAAGGCCGATGAGACCAAGACTGTGATCGAAACAGAAAAGATGGAGTAGAACCGCCATGTTTCCAAGATGGCAGACTGTAGGATAAAACGCCGGCGATCGCAGAACCTTCATTGACTCCTCAAAGCTACACGAACTAACCCTCAAGCCTTGAGGTCATTCCTGAAATCCTTGTCAGTAAGGATGATGAAATCCATACTTCCTTGGCAGGGCCATGAACAAGCAGATGAGCGAGCGCGATGAAGAGCTCGCCGGCCTCCGAAAAGAGTTGCAAGAAATGAAGGCGTGCCGCGACGTGGCGCGGCGTGACTGACTGGCAGACCCAGTCTCGGTTAGGAAAAAGTCACTACTGAGTATACCAAAAATAAACATAATTATATACATATACACATACACATGCACAAAAAAGGGTAGGACAATCTATGTATTTTTTGTTTTATGTCTTATGTATTTTTGAGGGCTCAAGATTGCTGTAGCTTTAGCTCCAGAACCACTTGGTGCCCCAGTCTCTTGTGGAGACGATCTTGTGCTTTGCGCCATAGCCGGCAGCCCCTCGTGGCATCGGCGCGAGCGTGCCCGTAGGTCCCGTGCGAGGGCCTTCATTCACAGGTTTCGTGCCTGTGTTGCTCCCAAGGCAAAAAGAGTGCTGAAAGCTTTGCGCTTGGCAGCACTTCTAGAGCGACATCATAGCCAACCTCGATACAAGTTGGAAACCGGGATGTCATGGAAGGGAAGATGGGGCTCGAATGCTCGAGCAGAAGCCTGGCGGAGCTCATGGCCAAAGGAAAAGAAGCCGCAGCAGGACAAACCAAAAAAGGAAAAAGCGGACAACTTGGTACTTCGGTACCACGATGGCACCAAAATAGACACTACTATTGGTGGAGCGTCTGCATCCTTGGTTTCGCCTTCTCAAACCTCTGGGCTGCAGGAGGAGAACAAAAAGCTGCGCGAAGCTGTGAAAGCATTAGCGGAGAAGACAGATCTTTCAGCTGTCGAATCTGCGGACGAAATTCGAAAGCTTGTCGAGACCGACCCTCGGGCGGTCTTGCGGGAACAACAGAAGGAGTTGAACAAGCTGAAGAAGGAGTTGACCAAGAAGGAGAAGATCGAAAAGCAGATAAAGGAGAAGACGGACAACCATACCAGTTGGAGGGCTGGTATTATGGAAGGTGTCAAGAGGGCCGATACCAAATACACGGAAGAGATCAAGAAGCTGAAGGAAGAGTTGGCTCAAGTCGAAGACGACAAGGATGCCAAGGATGGGATACATGTGGAGGATTCCCTGGAGCAAGACGGTGGTGTAGATGGGAAACTGGAGGATATGAACAGGAAGATGTATCAGATGGCTTCATACGTCGAGACGATGGAGCAACGCAATCAAGACCTGGCATATCAAGTTTCAATGCTACTAACTGCTGTCAAAGGGAATGCAGAAACTCTACCTCCTCACTCTCCTCAGTATGTGAAGCCGCCGGCCAGAGCAGCGATGGCCAGTGTATCGGCCGAAAGAACTTCCAGAACATCTCGGGAGAGATCACGATCGCCTTGTCGGATCGAAGTCCTCGAGGGGGATGTCAATCCACTGACCCACCAAGCTGTTCAGGAAGCTCTAACTCCGGAGCATCAGGAACATGTGCTTGCGATTGTGAAAGCAGAGCCCGAAAAGTTTCCTACGGTCGAGACCATTGTCATTCTGACGCAACAAATGTTGGCACAGATGACGAAAGTTCCGGAGGAGGCCAAAATTATTCCAAATGGACGAGGGCCCCTACAACCTTTTTGGAATTCCAAAGATCCGATCCGAAGGTTCTTGCCTCATTCCGGCAAGGGAAGAGCAAGGGCAGCAAGCGTGGAGGACGATCCCAACCGCAAAGAGGAAGCTACATCTCCACTGAATGCTATGACACTATGAACAGTGGGCCAAGCGAGGGAAGCAGGGGGTCTTCCCTATTATGCGCCAAATTTGAAGGCAGCAGTGCTAGTGAATCATCTCCTGTTCTTGATCTGTTGCAGACATTTCTCTCACTTCACTATGAGCGACAGTTGGACTGGTGTTGATGGAAATTTTGGGGCTTTGCTGGAAGGGATCTCTTTTGGCTCGTATTGTATCCATTGGGATGACCTTTTCGGACATGATTACCACGGTTGGCAGGTTTTCAATGCAGGCTGGATTGGTACAGAATGGCAACATTTGTTTTTGCCAGACGATCTAGCAGACATGAATTTACTTGTCGACGTAGCACAGTACTTTTTCGTCACTATGATCCTATCTCCCATTCTTGCTTCCTTGATGGTATGCTGGTTAATGGAGATTCACTATATAGCTGTTTCTCTGTCCTTACGTGGCTTGGTGAAGAATGGAAACATGCTTCTTACGCATTTCCACTTCTTGTCGGTATACAATGGCGGGGTCTATACCATTGTGAATGTGATACTGACGTGTGGAAATGCGAACATGGAAGAGGACATGAATGGTGCCACAGGTTGGGGTGTGCATATCCTCACTGCAGTGCACGATGTCTCGATGTGGTTCTTCGGGGTCACTCTCATTGTTTTGTTCTTAGCACATGGGTGGCGACAGTTACGGCAAAGATGTTCTATCCCTTTGTCCAAGGAGGCAAAGGCCGCCCAGTCGAATTTGCTAAGAATGAATACCAGTCGAACTGGCCTGCGTGCTTTAATAGTGTGTACGTGCATCGTGTCAGGAAAATACTCATCTACACACTACATGGTCAGTCATATGCCTCCAATGGGAAATGCAAATTTCTCCGAGCCTTGTGGGAATTTGCATGGTTCTGAGCATCTAGTTGATGCGATAGAAGGCTTTAGTTCTTGGAAACCTTTTTCGACGTCTGGCCAGGTTGCACGACAGTCAGAGTTGCAAGAGGGATCCAATCGAGCTTGTCAATTTTGTACGGTAGTTCGACCACAAAGAGTCACTACTGATATTGCATTTTTGAATCACTCTCCCGACAAGAGCTATGCTGCGGAAGGGAGCAGGTGCCTAACAAGGGGGCTTGGTGGCTCATACCCTCTGACCTGCACCTTCCAGGAAAGCAGACGACACTTTGGTGGAAGTGCCAGTGATGGTGCGAGCAAGAAACCCACCATGAATGTGTGGAGAAGGGAGAGATTTTGGAGGTTGAATAAGGAGAAAACTACGCATGACATGACAAATGATGCTTTGTTTTTGATGCAAAGCTCTTCATGGAAATCTGCGTCGAGCAACTCTGGCTATAGCTCTTGGGAGCGAAGTTGGACGCAAGATGTTGCTCCGCGGATGGACGTATCGTTGTCAGAGGCTTTTTGGCAGCAAGTTGGCACAATCCAAAGACAATTTCCCGATGTTCACCTGTACCTGCACGGGCTCAAGGGGAAACATATAGCAACCAGAGTTCTGACGATTTATGGAAAGAAGAAAGGAATACTTCCAAGTCTACACAGCCGGATTGAACATTTATGGCGCGATCATTATGATCGCAGGGAGTCAGCTTCGCTACACTATGTTGATCCTCAGCCAATCAGTACTGCTATGAATGGACAGGTGCATGTGATTTTGGATCTGTGGCCCAGTCTACAAGGAACACCAGTGCTCTCTCAATGGACAGTTGACGACGAGCCTGGCTGTGCGGTGCAATCGCACCGACTACAACGCGACACACCCTTTGATGAAATCTTGACTGAGTGAGATCTGCCGAGAGAGATTGTGAGCGGCATGAAAGTAACTTATGCCTATCGAGATCGTGGTTATGGACGGCATGATGTCATCCATTATTCCAAAGGAGCTAAATTTGATATTGACCTTGCTTTGGAAAGAGAATGTCCCAGTTCCGAAACTCTCGATGGACGCTTTGTTGCTGAGTTCTCAATTGATCCTTTGCAAGACTCTACCTTTCTGATGCAAGTACGACCGCTTATGGAAGATATGCTCGTTCGACACATCAGGCGTGTTCGGGGTGGTAATGTTAGAACTGATGTGCTGACCTGGATGCATCTTGCTGAGTTCATTCAGCAGCCGCAGAGGGATTTGCGCATTGTCACGCACAACCCTGATTTGCCGATAGGTCATAATATTCGAAGTCGATGGGTGCACACTTTTGGGCGTAGGTCATGTTATATCTTTCCTGTTTGGCCATCTCCCAGTAGTGGTAGAGGTCCTGAGCCGCATTTTATTGTCACCACATACAGTGGACATGGACTGTTGCCGTGCATTGATTGAGTACGAAACAAGTCGAAGTTTCCGTCAGGCAAGTTTTGTATTTCGCACCCGAAATTGGTTGTCTGTTCAGCAGATCTTTGCCCGAGTTAGTCCTCAGAATCAATGTGTGTGGAGGACAGAGTGCACACTTCGATGTGGTGACACATACTATGAATGGCATTCAATATGTTCCCTTGTACGAAGGAATCTACCTCAGGATGATGGAGATTGATAGAGACAGTTCCACTGAGGGAAGCGAAACCTGTGATGACAGTGAAGAGCTTGAACAAATGTCCCGAATAGAGACAATCAGTTCGCAAGCGGAGTCAACAGGGGAAATAGAACATGTTTCCTTGATGCAAGGTGAACTTTCCTGGCAGGTGCAATTCGATGAAGAAGAGGAGGCCTTCCAGCAAGCATTGACGGAACTTCCGTCCACGGTAGGTGGCATGAGGGATGTCTCTGAATGCGTGATTCCTGCGGCCACAGGAACGGTGGATGCCTTCCGATTCTTTTTGGATTCGCACTTTGACATGAATGAAGTCATTACACACACTGTCTATACTTGGATTGTCACTAGCCAGGTGGCTGTTGTTGCTCGGGTTTGTGTGATTGATAGGCGACGTTCTGCTACGGAAACTGTTCTTGCGGAATGGAAAGATACAGAGCAGGACTGGCCCATTTCGTTTGCACTCGCCGAGCCACAGCCAGCTCCTCTGACTTTACGAACCTATCCAATCGATGTTGTGGGACTTCTTCGTACGCAAAGATTTCGGCAGGAAAAAGTCTATCTCATTGACATCCTTTATGTTGGACAGCCTAGACGTGTTGCTGTCCTATGCCAGCCCGGAGATTGTCTCAGAGACATAATTTCTAAAGTCGGTCTAGGACACTACTGTCGACTAGAGGGAGTTCGTTGTTTCCTGACCTGGAATGACGAGAATGAAAACAAGGTATGGGAATATGATGACCTGGTAGATGAGAAGCACGCCAGTGCCTTTCAGCTTCATCTCCGAGGTCAGCCGAGAAGAACCATTTCTGTCAGAAGTCAGGCTTGTAATTTTGTGCAACTGAAGTCTGTCGTCCATGCTTCCACTTCAATACTGCACCAATATGCAAGACAGTGGTTTCAGGACGAAGGGATGATCACCCTCTGGATCCACCTAGAAGGAATGTTGGTGCAGGAGCATTCTGTGATTTGTGGATTTAAGAAGGGTTCTGATATTTTCGATCAATGCGCAGCCATTTGGGAAGACATGAGATTGGCAGGACCGGTTCAGATGGTCCCGATTGAACCGCCGCCAGTTTTTCTGGTACTCCCTCGGCCACATGCCATTGGATTTGGAATTGCTATGGCAGAACACCTGCCGGTGTTATGTCAGGTCTTCCTAGGGCGTCGAACCAATCTAGTCTCGATCTTACTGGACGGTCGATTTCCGCCGATTGGTGTAGCTGCCCTTTTTCAGCTTGCCAGCCCACAGAATGATTGTGACTATGGGGCTATGTGTTATGCCATCTACACTGATGTTAGATATCAATACTTCCATGACATTCCCATTGTGGGAGGTACTTTCGTGAAACTGCATGAATTACCTTACGAAAGTGACTCAAGTACTTCCTGTGGATCGGGAAGTGTGGGGATATCAGAAGCTCTCACTTGGGAGAATACTTTCACTGGAGACAACACTGCAACTCCAGAGAGGGTTACATTTCCAGAGGATGCTTCATTGCAGGATGATAGTGTCGGAGACAACACTGCAACTCCAATGGATGCACCTCAGTCGGGAGAAGAAGGAGAAGTGAATGTTTTATTTCAGGCATATGTCTCTCCTCGAGCATTCCATGCGGACTGGCCACCTGAAGTGGAAGATGCTATTGAGACTGATGACGAATGGGAAGAAGTGATGGATATGCTTTCGTTCCACACGTCTGTTTTTGGTTTTGAGAAGCTCAGTGACGAAGTGCTAGCATACCACGAGGCGTTTGGACGCTTTCCCACTTTTGAGGCTCTTTTTGTGAATGATCGGCTTGAGGAGTCATCTTTTCATTATAGAGCACAAGACTGGGGAAGAGAGGCATTTGTTGCATCGGTTCGTCTTTTCCTTGAACCAGTGATAGATAGGAGAGAATTTTCTGCCATTGCCTTTGTGCAAGAAATTCCTACTCCTTATGAACAGGGGGGTAATGACCACATTTTCATCATCGCTGAACGATCGTATGCTCCTTTGAGGGTCATGATCTGTGTGGTGATTACTTTTGATCTGGATGACGGGCCTGAGATCTATGCCTTGTCGGTACCTCAGTACATCTGGAGCAAGGATTTGGTCAGAGACCTCCAAATGGAGGGAGTATGCAGAGACCCTCGTTTCGAGTGTTCCCTTCGACACGGTTTGCTTGAGATGCCCACAATTGTTGCCTGGCAACCTTATCAGGGCATGAAGCTGAATCTGGACATCAAGATGTTGCCTTGTGGGCGCCATCCTGACAGATTGCACATCATGGCATCTCAGGTGGACATCACCCATGTAACGCAAGAGAGTACTCTTGATGATGGTGTCTCTTTTATGCAGCAAGAGAGTATAGTGGAAGGAGAAAGTGATTGGCCGATCACCTTGTCCACTCAGAGGAATGATACGGAGAGCCTTTGTAATGGATACTCTTCTCGAGGGCCAACAGACATTGTGCCACATTTTGTGAATCAAGCTCAGCACCTGGAAGACTTGCGAGAATGGTTACTGGCACTTCTGGGACGAGATGATTCGATCATCCTCTATGTTTTTGAGCGCATTGAAGAAGATGTCTCAACATATCGAATTTCTATCCGGGCAGAAGTTCTACGCCGACAGCCTGGCTTTGCACATTGGATCCGAAGGGAACTTGCTGCTTTGTGGAATGTCCATGCAAGGATTTTTCCACTTTCGCCGGCCCCGTTTACGGATCTACGCATTGCTGTTTTGCTGCCCAGAGCTTTTGGATTGGATGTCCCAGTTCTGCTGGAAATAAATGATGGACAAGACTCTTGGAGGGAGATCCATGTGAATCAACAAGCAGTCACTATCAACAGCCTTCTTTGGAGATCAAGACTGCCTGCAAGTGTTCCTTCCACATTGTCATACCAAGCGATGCTAGTGGGTGAACCGGTGGAACCACATGATTTGGTGCCATGCAGCCCTGGACAATGGGTCACAATTGTGGCTGGGCATCTTGGTCAACTGTGAGCTAACGGAACCACAGCCTCGCCCTTTGATCCAGGGCTGCCCTCATTGACTAGTCTGGCGAGTAGGCAATCAGCATCGATGCGGAATGACGTACAGACTGAGGAACCAACTGAGGAAACCGAGACAAACACTGTGGAGGAGCACACGCTGATGCAGGTTGTAGTGGAACGACCACTAGCTGCACTACAAGTTGTTTCTGGGTTCTTGAATTGGGAGCAGAGGGATTCCATACAGCAGCAATATCGAACTTTCCAGATTGAACAGGTCCCAGACTTGGAGAGTCGGGCCATACAGACCTGGAGTGATGTCTGCCAATCGGAGCGCCCTCTGGTGGTTATTGTTTCTCCCTATGTCCAACAGGCAGGTATTCAGCTGCCCGCAGTCATAGTGGTGGAATACATCAACCAGCTGTACCAACCTGTTTTCATTGACTTGGAGACCGCCGATATGGAGATCAAAGGGGTTTTTCTTCTGAGAGACCTTGCTGGGCTTTCCACCAATGACGTGTTTGACCAGGTTTTGCCACAGCATAGATGTCGCACAGTGGCAAACTGTTTTGTTTGGTTGCAAGGGCACTGGTATGAGTGGGATGAGGAGTTCCAGATTCGTGCTGGTGATTATTTGCAAATGCTTGAATACACTGAAAGTGATGATGAGCATTCAACGCTGTGTGGCACGGATGAACAGAGTAACCCAACAGCTTCGGAGGAAGTGAGTGAGGGCACTGACTGCTTAAGTTTGCTGCAGGCTCAAGCTTGGCATCGTGAATCAAGGACAGGGCTACCACCTCCGGGTAATGGTGTTTTCTGGGAGTCGAAACGTCTTGATGCATTGGATGATCTTTTGCATGGCCAGGATGGGGATCATGTGGTAGACTTTCCAGTTGTTTCAAGGATGAGGCCAGTTCCCACACCAGCCCGTTCGAGAGTACTACCCAAAGTCATCAGCCTCCATGACGAGCTGATCAACAACCAAAAGCCTGAGCTTCAGATTCATCTGGGCCTCTCCATGAGTGAAATTGATCAGCTCCTGGATCTTGATCCAGTTGCAGAACAGTTGGAGGTGCTTTTTGATATCTCCACATTGGATGATCCAATCCAGCAACAATTTCGAGCAGCGCAGAATCCTGCTGAGTCACAGGCAGTGCGAATCTATACTGATGGCTCATACATCGATGGATCGGCTACTTGGAGTTTTGTGGTGATTGCATGCTACCAAGATCGGAACTGCTTTGTGGGATATCAGTCGGGCTCGATTCCATTG
Organism: Durusdinium trenchii; assembly: GCA_963970005.1. Taxonomy (NCBI): domain Eukaryota; class Dinophyceae; order Suessiales; family Symbiodiniaceae; genus Durusdinium; species Durusdinium trenchii. The sequence goes on from CAXAMN010012002.1 coordinate 411,687, forward strand.
CAAGGATATGTGGACTGTTTGCTGGACACGCATGGCTCTGCGGTGTGTGCAGAGCAACACGCCCTAATCTGGGCCACTTGGTGGCTGCTGAGATATTGGCGACTTGCTGATATTCACACTCCCATTGTTTTTCTATGGGACTCCCAAGTAGCGGGACGCCAAGCTGAAGGGATATATGGCACATCTACTGCCTTGGGGCGGCTTCTCAGAGGAATGCAAATAGCACTGCAACAGCTTACACCGGAGGATGTTGGACATTTACATGTCCCTGCGCATTGTGGACATCTCTACAATGAGGTTGCGGACACACTTGCGAAGCAAGCGCATGTCAAGCGCCCAGCTTGTCCGGATCAGGGGCTTCTATTGCAGCTTGTCAGTAAGCTTGGACATCTAGATCACCTATGGCTACTGTTGCATCGATCTTCAGCGATTCCTGTTGGAAATCAGGGCAGTCTTCGCTGGCGGCCGGCCAGTATGACTGCTTTCCCTAAAGAGCTTTTGATTGCACGACTGTTGCCTGGGGGGAACAAGACAGGGACTGCAGTGACCAAAGCATGCTTTTTGCAGCTGGCTTCGTATAATGCACTGTCTTTATTGGGAGATCGAAACGATCAAACTCTCCATGCAGAGCAGGGTCGAGCACAGCTGTTAAGGGACCAATTTGAGAGTAAAGGCATGCATATTGTAGGAATACAGGAAGCCAGAACAGATCCTGGAATGATAGTTTCGCATTCACACCTCCGGTTTTGTAGTGGTAAAGCAGAAGGTGGCCTGTATGGAGTGGAGCTCTGGGTTTGCCGGAGCATTCCAATTGCTGATGGCATCGGGTTTCACCCTGGTGAGTTCCTTGTTGTCCATGCTGAGCCACGAATGCTTTTCGTCAAATACCAGGGCCAACTAGGTGCATTCTGCCTTTTGGTAGCACATGCGCCTCACACTGGGATTGAAATTTCAGAAAGAAAAGAATGGTGGGAGCGATTGCAGGAAAGATTCTCTACAATAGTAGGTCAGCTTGAGTGCCTTGTTTTTCTTGATGCGAACGCAACGGCTCCAACAGAAATGACTGTGCATTTTGGTGGTCATACTCATGACCTGCCAAACAACAACACATCTTTTCTGGAGGCTTTTGTGTCTCACAATGCCTTGTTTGCGCCGTCGACCTTCGAGGAATTTCAATATGGCCCCGTAGAGACCTGGACCCACAGAGCAACTGGGAGAAGATCCCGAATCGATTATGTTCTGTTGCCTTTGTCCTGGAGATGGGCCCAGCTTGGTGCATGGGTAGATGCGGATATCCATGCTGGACATGCGGGATTCGATCATGACTGCACATGCCTCAGCGTGTCTTGGCAACAGCTTTTATCTCGGCATTCCCATGCAAAACGCGTTGACGAAGTAGCATTAAGGAATCCCGAAAATCAGGATGCAGTTCGTGAAATATGAGCATCATGTCCACAGCCAGACTGGGACATGAATGCATCCCAACATGCTGCTTTAGTTACTGAGCATTTGCAGCAAGAATCTCTCAGGCTTTTCCCCAAGCAGTCAGGAAGGCAGCATAGAGAACATGTCTCACCAATCAGCAAGGAACTCCACCGACGAATGACACGTCTTCGGCGAGCACTATGTACTCTTAAGAAGCATGACAATTTTGCCCTGTGCATTGCAGTTTTTCGAGCCTGGAGAGCCTGGAAAAAAGGCAAGGGTTTTCGAGATGCCGATCAGGAGTGGAGTAAACTGCTCTCATTGGCGATGGCCAGACAAGCGCGGGAACTGAAAAGTGTCTCCTGTCAGTTCCGCAAACAGCTTCGGCTCGATCGTAAGTCCTTTATTGTGGGGGTTGCGGAAGATGCCAGGAACTCCAAACCAAATGAAGTCTTTGCTGCCCTCAGGCCTGTTCTTAAGCCATCCAAAAAGCAAACGACCTTTCCAAGGCCGCTTCCTGTGTTACAGGATGAAGATGGGGTGACTCTGGAATCCATTGAGGAAGTGAATGCCAGATGGATCCGACACTTTGCTCAACTAGAGGCTGGGAAAGAAGTGGATGTCGCTGACTTTGTGTGCCGCATGTTGCAGAGACAGCAAGACACCTGCAAGCCGGCTGAGTACCTACTTGAGGACTTGCCGAGTCGTCTTGAGCTTGAGAAAGCTATTCGGAAGATGCGCTACCGAAAAGCGCCTGGGCCAGATCGCCTTCCAAACGAACTTTTGAAAGTTAGCCCGGGTGATGCGGCAACAGTGCTCTATCCGATTCTGCTCAAGATGATTTGTCGCTTGGAGGAGCCACTCCAGTGGAAAGGGGGACAAACCTTCTCCCTATTCAAAGGTAAAGGGCAGCATTCTGACTGTCAAAATCATCGAGGCATTTTACTCACCTCGGTGTTAGGAAAAGCCATCCGTTCCTCTATTCGTACTAGATTGAATGAGCCATACCTGGTAGCCACTGATGACTTGCAATTGGGTGGCAAGCCCATGCAGCAGGTCCTGTTTGGAACACAGGTCTCGCGCCTTTTTGTAGACCGAGGCAAACGAAAGCAGATTAGTACAGCCATCCTTTTTTGCGACGTACAATCTGCGTACTACCGTGTTCTGAGACAGATAGCGACAGGAGCGCACCTGACAGATGAAGATCTTGCTTTAGTACTGCATAGGATGGGCCTAGGCCCCGAGTCCATGTCACTCATCCATGATTGCATACATCAGAAATGCGCATATCAAGAGCTAGGAGCTGGACCGGTGCAACATCAGGTACTCCAAGAAACTTTGGAAGGCACGCATTTTACCTATACGGGCCATGAGTTCATTCAGACTCATCGAGGCACCCGGCCGGGTGACTCGTTAGCGGACATCGTTTTCAATTTGGTTTTCTCGCAGGTTTTGTCCGAGGTTCAAAAAGAGCTTGAAGCCAATGGGTTGATTTTGTATGTCTGCGCTCGTAGTGACCGAAACCCGTATACAAATGCTCCAACAGAACATGTACTACCGATGTTTCAGGTGACGTGGGCAGACGACTTGGCCATTTTAGCCGAATTCGATAGGGCTACACAAGTTGAGAGTCGCCTGGCGCTGATTTCCTATGTTCTGCTGCAACGACCGCATAAATACGGAATGAAGGTATCCATCGGTGAAACGAAGACTGCTGCTGTAGTATCACCGAGGGGACCAGGAGCCGTCGCTCTTCGTCGACGCTTGTTCTCTTCGACCAAAGCAGTCTTTCCAGCGCTGCTGGACGATGAGTTGATACAACTCCCATTGGTCTCAAAATATCGTCACTTAGGGGGTCTTGTTGATGCCAGTGGAAGCATGTTACCAGAAATCCGAACTAGGTTTTCTAAGGCACGAGCAGCCTTCTGGCGGGCTGCCAAGCACGTTTTCCGACAGAGGCGAGTGCCTTTGGAAACGCGCATGATGATCCTCAAGTCGACAGTACTTTCCATAATGACTTGGGGGGTTGGAGCCTGGGTTGAATTGAACCACCGTGAGCACCAGGCTTTCATCACTTCGGTCTGGAATCTGTATGTTATGATGTTGCCTAGGTCCATTGTAGCACCATCCCGAGATGAGATCCGATGCTACCTCAATTGTGAAGATCCTGAGGATCTGCTAAGGGTTGCTCAATTTCGTCATTTTGGAGCATTGCTGCGAACTGCCCCGAGTATCTTGTGGTCCTTAATTGCAGAAGATGAAAGTGCGATGCACATGTATCACAAAGCCCTGGCTTGGGCGTATTCTCTTTTGGGCCGGGATTCACCGGTAAGAGATGTCCTCGATGGGGAAGCCTGGCAGAATTTAGCAGCACAACCAGCCCAATGGGCCCGATACGGCCGAACAGCGCTGTATCGGGCAACACAAGCCAGGCTACGCAATGCAGCCACTACAAAAGCTCATCGAGCTATCTTTGACATTCTGAAGCATCATGAGCTCACAGATTCCTTGGTGAAGACCCGGCATAGCCATCATATTTGTGTGATCTGTGAGAAGGTTTTTTCGGCAACTCAACGATGGTTCTTACATGCATGTCAGAAGCACGGCTACATTAGTGAATCCAGCGAGGTTGTACAGGGACAGACATGTCATTGCTGTGCAAAGGTTTATCTGACGAAAGAGCGCTTGAGACATCACTTGCGATATAGTGCTGAGTGCAGAGCTTTCTTTCGACAGAACAGAGGGAACCTGCCAGATTCTGGTGCAGCGATGTCGCAACATCCACAGTTTCCGTGGTATCGCCTGCAGCAAGGGGGTTTCAGTGGTCCACAGCCTGTGAATCGCGATGCTGTGAAAGTTCGCGAGAGTTTACAAGAGGCATTGCGCACATTCCTGTGTCCTGAGCAAGATGGCCATTTCCATGAGGAGCTCATTTTTGCTTTGAAGGCAGCGTGTAAAGTTCCTGTTCCATTCGAGACCATTCGTTCTGCATTATGGTGCTGGCTACAGGATTTCGAGAGGACCGATTCCCGGATCTTCAAAGCAGGCTGCGAAGTGCATAGTTGGCTTGAGAATCTTGCGACACAGACGCATCTTGATGATGTGCAGGATGGGGACCACATGCTAACAGATGAAACCAGTCGACGAGCAATTACTTGCAAGGCAACTGAACAAAAGTTGCGAAGTTTTTTGCCTTCGGAACTGATCATACTGCACCTCTTTAGCGGAAGGAGGAGAGAGAGGGACATCCAAATGGAACTGGAAAGCCTGCCACTCCCTGAGGGAGTTGTGATGACAGCGGTCTCTGTTGATGTCGCTATCGACCCGAGCCGCTGTGACCTCTCCAAGGATGACCAGCAGAAGTTGTGGCATGATTTGATCCGCGGAGGTTCTGTCGCCGGGCTGTATGGCGGACCGCCCTGTGAATCCTGGAGCATTGCTCGTTGGGAACAACTTACGCATGGGCTACAACGAGGACCTCGTCCAATTCGCTGTGATCCTGAGCTATGGGGTTTGGATAGCCTCTCCAAACGGGAGGGTCAGCAAGTTTTCATAGGAAACGTTTTGATGCTCTTCTGCTTGAAAGCTGTCCTTTTGCAAGCCCTCACAGGAGGTTTTTCGTGGTTAGAGCACCCCCGAAATCCGCATAAGAGTGGAACGCGACACACTAAGGCACCATCTATTTGGATGACTCAAGTCATTAGGTGGTTTCAAGAGACTGGTCTCTTTGCTTTCTTAGATGTGTTGCAAGGGTACTTTGGGGCGGACAGCCCAAAACCGACCACTCTTATGTTGTCTGGGGTTGAGCTCCCCGATGCACAGCACTGTGAACGTTCTTTGCGTAGTGCTACTTGTGCCAAGGGGTCCAACATAGGTCTAGAAGGAGGGAAGTGGCGTACGAGTCATCTCAAGGAGTATCCGCCAGCTTTTTGTCACTTTGGCGCCTCCCTCTTTCGACTATGGTTGGACCGACAGCCGGTCCGGACTGAAGCGTTCGCAGAGTCGACAGAATGGCTCAGGAGCTTGGTGCTGACCTTTGAAGATCAGCAGCTCCTCGAACCCAGACCGGACTTTTTTGCAGGCAATTAACGAATTCGCCCAGCAAGACGCTGAGCTTGACGTCGAGCACTATGCGTCAATGGAAATGGAAAATTATGTATTTTTGACACATGTATTTTGCAAATGCTTCACGCCACTTGATGCTGATTGTCACGTGTCGAGCCACCAGGAGTCGCATGCGAAGCAGCAAGAGGCTCTGAAGAGTGCAGAGGCCTGGTTTAGTCAGGAGCGATCACTCTGAACTTAGAGACAGAGAGCAAGATCTAGAACAACTGCTTCCCCCAGCAGCAAGGGTTTGGTTTCCCCGAGGACTTTAGCAATGTAGATGATACATCCTGCTTCGAAACACATCCTTCGCTCAAACAGGCCAACTATCAGCAGCTCTTGAAGAGCACCACGCTGCAGTGAGATGGCCCAGTTGTTCCAAATTTGCACATCATTCAGCTGAACACATTCAGGAAATTCTTCGCTTCTGATGCTTGAGTCTTCATGAGGTCTGTGGGTGCAGGTGCCGCTGGCAAGGGCCCTTTTTCTAAAGGTAAAGACCTTTCAGACAGTATATTTTTTGGCAATTATTTTTGGACCTTGGAGATGTTGCAAGCCTTCAGCCTGATTGGGTTTCTTATGGAATTTGTGTCATTGAGGCCTCAACCTGACTGGGGGGAGTGTAAGATCAGAGTTTTGCTACAATGACACGAAGCGTCGTGTCATCCACAAGCCTATACTGTTCCAGTTTCCGGAATCGAGTGTGCAAGAGCAGTCGTTTGATCTTGACGGGTGATAATGCAAATGCAAATTGCCCCTGCACCCCTGCCACAACCCGGGAAAGTGGGTACACATGAAAATGCACCTGCATTGAAAATTGATTAAACCCACTGAAAATCTCACTGAACATAGATTAAAACAAAAAAAATGCTGAGCGGTCTCGCCGCACCGATGTGCCGTCTCTCCGAGGTACCGTGGCACCTGTCCGCAGTGGCGGCAGCCGTGGGCATCGCAATGTGTTCATTCAGCTGGCCCTGCACATAGAACTCACAGGGGAAAAGGCTCAAAAGACAGGGGGAAGTGGGATGTGATGCTTTTCCACTAGCCAGCTTGGGCTAGTGGGCATGTGTCTTTTCGTTGGGGGCCATTTGGGCTTGAGCGTCGTTGGTTTGCGAAGTTCACTTCATGAGCGCAGAGAGTTGCATATCATGCAGGTGATGTTGTAAGGAACCCCGCAAGAAGCGGAAGGGTGTTGAACCTGGCACGAAACAGCGACCTATTTCAAACCCTCGTTGAGTACCTATGTATGGCTGATGGATTGGAGTCCGACAACTCCAAGGAGGCGGCCTTTTCGTGCACAGAACCGGTGCCATTTGTGCTGCCTTCCCTCCGCTGAACCAGGCAGAACTACTCCACGCCTTCCGCCTCCTTCAAACGCAGACCTTGCAAAGCCCGACAGCTGCCAATGAGCAGAAGAGGGCGGCCTGGCTGCAGCTTTGCTGAGCCCTGCTTGCCCCTTATGGTGTCGAATGTGTGCCCAACTTGTCAACAACAATCAACGAGAAGTCGATTGGGGGTGTTCAGACAGGTGCAACGCTCCAAAGTCCATTCATGCAGATTCTCTTGTCTAACAACGATTGGGAGTCATGTTTTTGACAAAGCTTGCTGCTGTCTTACATTGGGAGCACCAGGTGGTTTCAATTGATTCATGTCCAAAGGCATTGCAATCTTGCAGCTCTGGGTTTGGGGATTGTTTTTTGAGGACAAGTGTTCCACATTATTTCCACGCTGGCTGATTGCAGTGAACCTCTTGTTCGTGCTCTTTTGTGCCAGCTCCTGAGAAGTCAGCAGTGGGAGATTGCAGCAGTGTCGGTTTCACAAATCTTGCGTTGCTAGTTGTTTACCTCTGCAATTTCCGCGTCGGTCTGCACACAAATCATTGGCTTCGCCTTAGGTCTTGCTGGAAATCTGCCTCCATCCACCCTGCCTGCGCAGCAATCCCGACCTAAAATTGAAGTACCCAGCTCAAACGGCTTATGCGACTCTGATTACTTTGGTCTTCGGCCTGACCCAGCTGCTGAACGGCGTGCGATCTTCCTTCGTGCTGCTGGGCTGGCCCTTTAGAGACGATGCTGTAGATTGTGATGGATTATGACCCATGACCCGATTTAGGGAGCAGTTCTGTAGTTTGAGAATTGCAAGGATTTGCATGGATTTGTCATCAGACTCGTTTCTTTGAGGTTTGCCGGCTACCTGGCGGTCCTGGCCATCTTCGGCATTGTGGGTCACAATGACATCGTGCAAGGCTTCAGGCGGCCTCTTGGCTCAACTGCCTTGCAAAAGACAAAATCTGTCTTTGGGAGGAGCTGTTCTCACTGCTTGCTAAGTATTTCCAAGGCTAGGCCCTTGGCTGCCTCAGCTGCAGTTCGTGATCATTTGTGGTATTCACGATTCAGGAGAAGTGCTCATGCCGCTCATGGTGTTCAATAGTTCTTCCCTGCTTGGGCAAGTTTTCCCTCAGTTTCTTCAGATGCAGATGGGAGGAATACTCGAGTTTTCCCTTCTGCGGATGTTGGGTGGCCAACACAGAGAAGAGTGTGCCTTGGCCACACTCTCTAAGATGGACACCAGCTCCGTGTTCAAAGCATATTCCCCAGTTCTGCAAGCATGAGAGAAACTGCGAAATGCCAACGCCGGTGCTATCAAGTTTGTTGGTTCTCGCTCAGAACTGCCAGCAGTGCAGGGACGTTTCCACGAGCCCGGCTTTATTTGGCTACTTTGTGTATGGGAGTTGCTTGACAGAAGTGGCTGGAAGTCAAAATGTTGCATGCTGCGTCCATAAGATTGGCAGCTTTGCGTAGAAATGTAGAAACAAAAACGATCAAACACGGACATGTTGGCGGTTGGCTCGTTTGTCGCTCTGTCCATTTTGAGAGTGAATTGAGATGCTCACCCAGTCATTGCCAGTGTTCGCGGTGCTGATATGCGCAGGCTTTCGTTGGCGCGACCACCACCATTACTGTTGGAACGCCGGTGATCATTCAATGGGCAAAAAGCCACAGCTTTCAATTGCGGCCTTTGCTGCTGACCCTGGGCATGCTTCTCTAGATATGCATGATGTGCTGTATATGCTGTAGGCTTCCAAAGCTGTGTGGGCACCGATGTCTCAACACTTGGTTTCCCTAAGAATCCAGGAGCTGTTTCACACACTTGCCTTTCACACACTTATCTTCTTCTTGCCTTGCCCCCTTGACGGCCTATCCCCTGCAAAAGTTGCTGGAGAGAACCTGCCAAGGATGATGGTCGTAGCGGCGACTTGTGGAAATTCGGTCTTCGTGACCAGCAGCCCTTCTTCCATTGCCATTCGCGACATTATGCCGCCTGGTCCGGTAGCAAAAGTGAGCGCGAGTCCGGCTTGGCAAGAATCTGAGTGCTAGCTAGACACATTGCTTCTGTTTGTGAAATGCACACATGCATATGACGCGTGCATACGTATGACCCATAGCATGTGGTCAGAGCAGGTCAAGAAGGAAGGGGTCAGAGTCCACCGTGCTTCCATTTGTGCTGTGTGCTGTGCGACTGAGATGTAACTCTGACACCGGCTGTGAGCTGAAGTCCCAGGCCTTTCTCGCCACTCGGCTCGGACGCGGCATCGGCGGAAACGGACCGAGTGCCGACTCTCCACCGTGGGCGGCTTCGAGCCACGAGGCCTTGACCAATGCAGCGATCCTGGGCCTCTATGTGGTGATGATTGGGGAGGTGCTCTCCAGGAAGGATCAGCAGCCCCGACTCCCACAGGCACAGGATCGAACCCTTGCGGTTTCAAATCGGCAGATGCCAAGATCGTTTCAGACCTTTTGCCAATGAAAGAGTCGGGAGTTTTGACCCAGATCGGGCCATGATGAATACCGCCCAACTCAGTTGGTTCGGAGTGCACCGGAGGTGCACTCCTGTTTTCAGACGGTGAGGCCCAGCGGCGCACTGGCTTTAGCGATCCTGAGCTTACGAGCTGCCGGTTGGAGATGCCAGAGGCCGTGCTGCGACGTCTTGCGGCGCCTCGCGACGCCTGGCGGTGTGTTGGGGAGAGATGATCCCAGAGAAGGACCTGCTCCATGGATGTCCGTGCCCCTGGTGGCCCAAGGACCTGAAGGAGGTTGCATTCACCTGACTGGATTGGGTAATTACTGTATGGAGAATGCATGGCATTTCTTTTGGTTGGCTTGCGGGTTCTCACTGCTTGATTAGGGTTCTTTGCGTTTGGCTTGCCGATATCACTTTTCGTGTTTCTTTGGGCTTTGGCTTGCGGGGTTTGCCTCTTTAGGGTTCCTTTGGGCTTTTCTTGTGGAGTTCGCTTCTCCAAGGTTTCTTGGGGCTTGGTTCTCTAAGGTTTCGCAACCTGCACCCGACCCCCAACATCTGGCATCCAGCCCCGCCACCCGAGCCACCCGCCATCCGGCATGGCGCTCGGCATCCGCCACGGCAGTCGGCATCCGGCACCGACCAAAAAAAGGTATATACTCCTCCAGGCTCCAGCAAGTACCCAACCCCATTTACAACATTTTGCTACCCTTCTTCTATCCTGTGACATCTGCCAATGGCAGCATCAATGACAAGCACCAAAAACAGCCAGGGACCATGGGACAAACATGTTGGCGATAGCTTAGGCTTAGAAGATGACACCACGACGACACCATGACACCATGACCAGCCCTTGTTGAGCCGTTTTTGCTCAGCAAACGAGGTGCTCTCTGGTGCTGATGCCTCTGAATCGGAGGTCTCTGACCTGGCAAGCTGTCTGAATCGGAGCGGTCGAGGGGTTTGGTGCCTGGGTGACCTCGAAAGGAGGAAAATCGATCGGAAAATCATGGAAAATCCTTTTTGCAACTGCTCAGTGGGAGGTATGTGTGGCACCCGAGGCCTGAGGTAAAGGCTTGTAGAGGGGGACGCTCCATTGAGCATCAGCAATCACCCCGGAGATGTAAACATGCAGCTTGGTGGCTTCGAAGTCATTGTGTCGTCGAACTCCTCAGGACCTACTTCCCTATGCCGTGGGCTGAGTTGAGGAGTTGAGGTGGTCAGACCACTTGACATAGGGCAAGTGAGGAGCAGGTTTTCAGTGCGAGTTTGGTTCGGCCACGGCCAAGGAGCTTGATTTCGTGATTGTGGCGGGATCTCTGATTTGTGGGCACACCCCCCGCTCTGCCGGCTTTATGAATCTGAAGGAAGTGGCAATTCAGAGAATCTCAAGGTGCACACGACCGCCCTCCGCGCGGAAGTGAAGGTTGGTGTCAAATCTACTACTGTGGTGGCACCAATGGATTTGTGAATGCAGTTCAGCAAAGAACGTCTGTGTTTTCAATCCTGGTCCACCCTTTGGCCCTGCAATGATCAAGTGTTCCGGTTGGCTTTGAGGCTTGAGGCGTGCCACTGCAAGAAGCAAACATGGAAATGGAATGACATGGATACAATGCAAGTCAGTGTATGTGTGTGTGTGTGTGTCACCGTGGTGTGTCCTGATTCAGGCTTCTCAATAGCGCCACAGATAGTCCAGCCTTCCGGTCGGCGGAGGGCACGTTGGATGAATGGGTCTTGGACTCCGGGGACCTGATTGCGACCCGACTCTTGGCCCATGCACTTCTAACATGGATCCCTAGTAGTCCTTGCTCCTGGTAGCGATGCCAGGAGCCCCTAGTAGCGTCCTTTGCTCCTGGCATACAACAAAGATCAGCTCATGTTTCTGCACCATGTGCGGTTCACATGTCTGCATGAATGTCCTCGTCCTCGTCGCTCGATGTTTCGAGGATGCTCAGCAGCTGGCGTTGTGGCGATGCGCCGATATCCTGGGGTCTTTGTGATGAGAGGACCGAGTTTCAATACCTCTGGGAAGGAATTCTCCCGTGTGAAGGTTTCTCCTTTTCATCGCAGAAGATTTAGGGATTTCTATGCACCAGGACTTTAGGTGTGGAAATGTGGGTGACCTCTGTCCAGCCTTCTCACCTGCCATGTCACAGATCCCTTTCATCCAGCCTTCCAGGACTGCACTGCCATCAGGCTCTGGGTGGACGACGCCACGAGAGACGCCTGTACGAAAGCGTGGCTTGACATTTCCATACCAGCTTCAGCTCTTTGATGGTGCCAATGGTGCCATGGCTCCATTAGATAGCTCCAAGGTGATTGCAAGAGGCAGTGAGGTGATTGGAAGAAGCCTGGAGGCGGGAATGCTTTGAAAGGTCATCACAAGAAGCCAAGCGAGCGAGCGAGCGAGGGAGGAAAAGGATGCAAGGCCTGTTGAAAGGGGCAAGACTTTGATCCTTGTCAAGGGTTTGCTTGATTGCATTGCGAGGAGCTGCTGGGGCTGCCGAGCATGTCAGAAGCTACGCCAGCCCCTGAGATCTTGGCACCTCAGACGCAGGGTGCTCGCATTTGTGGGCCATAGACTCACCATGACTCACTCTAAATTAAAAAAGTCCTTTCCGCAACTCTCCATTCTTCTGAAACTTTTCTTCCGCAACTATTTGGTACTTTTCCGCAACTACTCTTCAGAACCTATTCTTCAGAAACTATTCAGAAATTAGTTCGCGATCTTCAGAAACTATTTGGCGATCTGCAGGAACTATATCGCAATCTTCAGAAACTGTTTCGCGATCTTCAGAAACTATTTCCGCGATCTTCAAACACTTATTTGCATGCTTTAAAACGTATTCTTCAGAACTTTTGCAATATTGAAGGAGCACTGGGTGGGTGGGTTGTTGACATATATACCTTGTGACGGCTACGGTATATACATGCCTATCTTGCGATCTGCGGACACTTTGTCGTGCAGGCTTGATGTTGCTCTTCGACTCTCCGTAGTTTCCGAACGAACCGTAGTGTTTCGGAAGATGAGTTTCCGACGAAGAGTGTCCGAAGAAAGCCGTAAAGTTTCCGAAGATCACCTTACACTTTGACCCACTCTAAAACATCATTGAAAAGCGGAGCACAAGTGCAAGGCATCTCCCCAGCATGATGCTCCAGTCACCACACTTCTTTGCTCCTGTTCCAGCTATCCAAACGGAGGAGATTCCCTGGTGCGTGCGGATGTTTCGCGGCTATCCCTTGGCTGCGTGCCGCCGGGAGGTTGGAGGGGATTTCAATTCGACTCAGTTTTTGGATTGAAGTGTGTGGTTCGGTCAGTTTGTTTGCCTCTCTCTCTCTCTATATACTGTATTGGTCTGGAAGCCTGATGGCTTGGACAGACTTGGACAGTAACTCCTGCATCCTGACTTCTGGCAGGGCGACCAAGTTCGAGCCCAACCACTGTCTCCGCACGATTTGCTCCAAGCGGGTGACGTGATGCTCATCGATGCCTTTGGGGAGCGCTGTCTGAGATGTCGAAACATATATCAGGCAATAGGTCATCGCAAGCGCGAGCTTGAAGTGTCCACCATCTCCAGGAGTTTCCTTCACTCCAAACGGCCAAACGCTTATTCTTGATATCGGGCTTGGTGCCAAAATCCCAAGTGTCCTGGCAAGAAAGGGCAGTGGCCTGCCAAAATAAAGGCGTATAACCGTATAACAGAAGCTGGACAAATCAGGCCAAAAAGGCTTCAACAACCTTGAGTAAGAGGGTGTGCGGTGGCCAGAAAAAGTGATGCCACCTCTGAGGCCCCTCGCCACGGTCGGTCAACTGATATGTGGCCCCTTGGATATGCTGTATGGGACAAGAGCCAAACTTTAGCACCTGGCAGCATGTGACCCAGCCTCGTGCCGCCTCGTGAGGCGTGGCATCATGGCAGTCCTTGGCCTTGTTGTGGCCCTTTTCCTGGACCGGGGTGGAAGAGGTTTCTTTTTGCATCCTCAGCGACGTTGCTTGTGGTGTTTCTAGTATTTTCAGATTTGCCTCTTGAAATTGATCATGTAGCTAAAGCTTGCAATGCTGGGTGAGGACTTGCAGAAGAGGCCAGGCATGCGCCAGTGATCAGCGGGGCACTCTTGTAGGGGTTGGACGCAGTGACGCAACTAGCAACACACCCAGCTGATACATTCATACACATCCGACGCATGCTTGTCTTGTGTTCTTGTTTGACTTGTGCTGGCTTTCTTGGCTGCTTATGACGCGAGAGAAACCTCAAGAAACTTGAGGAGACGTTTAGGCTTGTTTGCAGAAGCGTCGTTTTTCAACCGTCCCCTGCCCCCACAGCCAGATGCAACATCTTGGTGAGCACCATGGTGATCGCTGGCATGCTCTTCATCACCTCCGGTGTGAAACCTGACCAAGTCTCCGACACTCGTCCAGCGCCGGTCACCCAAGTGCGATTTCAGGCCGGAAGGAACGGCAAATGTAGTTGAGACCAATCAGACGAGACGCGAGACGCGAGACGAAAGAAGTGGTGCAAGTCTGGCGACCTGACTCAGAACAGCTTCAAAGCAGAAAGTGGAGTGTAGGCGCTAGGCCTGAAATCAAAAACTGCCGATGCCTCCCCTATATGGTGCCCAGACGGTCCAACCTGCTGAAACGAGAGTAGCCCCTAACTGTTGCTGCTGGACTCGCCGTGGGCTAACCGTGAACTTCCAGTTTGCGCTGCGCATTGCTGAGGAAGTCCTCGACTGGAACTCCTGCTTGACAATTGGCCTGGGTGAAGGGGTGGCCACGGCCCTGCGACGAACAGGCCATGGAATGGGATGTGAGTGATTTGCGACCACTTACGTGGTCTCAGTAGGTCATAGTCCCACATGCTTCTCTCATAGTTCTTTCGTGGTTTTTCCTTCTCCGTGGTCACCGTAGCTGAGGCTTGCAAGGAGCTTTGGCCAAGGTGATCGTTCAGATTCGTGCAATTGGAGGTGGAATCCTGCACAGAAACATCCCCGACTCCTCCTGAACCTGCCGGGTTTCATGATTGTCGTGGCCGGTTCGCCAGGACTTCCGGTGCAGTTGATGCTGTTGTCCTTCATTGCCCAGCTTGCGGCGGCTTGTATTTCACCCACCCCAGCAGGTGGGGAAGTTGGAAGAACGCGGAAAGGGACACAAAAGCGGAAACGGCCGGCCAGGGTTACTGGTGGCAAATGCGGCTTTGGCTTTGGACAATGAATATGGCCAGCTCTCCTCACGGTGCTATGCCTGGCAGTGCTAAGGGGCATAGGACCGAAAGGTTTGTCCCACACAAAAACAGAGGCAACATGATCTTTTTTGGAAAGCCACAACACTTTGTGGGGTATTTGCAAAACACGTGAGGCAGCTTCTTCTTCTGGTCTCTTGGCTTCTTTGAGGGGACAACATGTACTAGATTGTGGCACTGTGCCTCAATGTGCCTCATTGCTTGGATGCAGGTTGTTGTTTGTTTCTCTCCTCCACCTTGCTGTTGCGGCCAAGATTGTCATTTCCTCAAACATGGTGCTCAATGTGCCCATGCCTGATGAACTCATGCGAAACAGCAAGCGTGCATTCAGCTCGGGGCCTCAGCACCGTTCGGGGCCTCACTTTGCACATGTTGACCTCGGGTTCCTCATTGTGACGCTGACCGTCGGGCCATGGCGGGTCGCAGGTGTTCGCAGTGTGCTGCTTTGGTCGCTGCCGACCTTTGTGCTGGTGGCAGCATTGACATCTGCATGGACTCTGCTGTGCTTAAGCTGCAGCCAAGCAGCTGCGCGTAAGAATGTGACTGTGGTTTCCGAGAGGTGTTGTTGGTTTCATAGCAACAAGCCATCACAGAAGCCACCTGCACGGAGGTTTCAACTGCAGTAAAGCTTAAGATGCGATGCGACGACAGGAGACCACTTGGCTTCTGGGTTGCAATGCCTATTTACAACTTTTTTCTGTAGCTCTTTTCTTTGTGATTTTTGTGGAGTAATTCGCACCGATTCGCCGACTGCACCATATTTTTTCCCATGAAGCACTCGTTTGAAATATGTCGCTCGAATTGCTAGGGCATGAAACCATCCACCATTTCATGATCCACATGTGCAACCTGACTTGGAGCTTTTTGAATCACCGTGCATTCGGGGCGCTTTCACACGTTGAGGGGCACACTCCCATCAGACCTCCTAGTCCTTGCACTGGGCTCATAGGCCGATCCTGATGGCGCCCTTCCACAGGATTCAGAGGCATGGCTCAAATTAGTTGAGAGAAATGAGAGCTAGATGTATGCGAGAACTGCCGTGAGTGGGGGGTTCTTGTTCTAAACCCTTGGCTGTGCTGCTTTAGCCTTTGGAGGTGTTGGCCTGTGATACCGGCCCCGAAAAGGCCAAAGTTCGCCTCCTCTCATGGACTTCGAATGAGTGTCCGGCAGATTCTTCATCACTGGCCACTGAGATTCGATGAGAGGTGGAAAAGTGAGGGCGCTCCTCCAGAGCTTGTCATTTTCGTTCACGGGTGGTCGTGTTTTTCATATCCTTCGAAGAAGGATAGTGCCCAGGTTGGCGCAACTGGAACAGGCAAAACGACCATGCTGGGTGAATTGATCAAGGCCAAGTCACAGTACGACAGGTGAGACGATGGCACATGGTGAGTCGAAGCCCCTGCAGTGGCAGGAACATGACCCACCAGCAATGCAAAACTTCGAGGATCAAAGGCGAGGCTTTTACACAAAATCACTCAAAAAACAAGACAGCTTTAGTTGCAAATGCAGCCCGCGGGGATAACTCGTCGCTCCAGATAATTTTCCTTTGCAGGAGCAACTTGATGATGCATCATCAGATCCAGGTGAGCTCCAAATTTCTTGGGTTATGCATTGCCATGAGATTTCAGGCCTTCGACACGCTCCGACGTGATTCTTCCGTTTCACGCTCTGCCAGATCGGCTCGCGAGCGCTGAAGTTCCTGGACTGTTCGGGCAATGACCGTGCAGGGCATTTGGTGAAGGCGCACCTGAGAGACCTGAGAGGTTGGGCAGGTAGGACAGGTCGGGCAGACCATGGAAGACCTGAGTTTGTGCTGGGTTGCAAAGAGAGACCGCAAAGTTGAGAGAGTGAACCGCCTTCCATGTGTTTTTGCCTTGCCTTGGAGTCTTCACGGATCGGTGCAGAATTTCTTGGCTGATAGGAGTGGTTTGCTCGAACACAATGGGTCTTCGTTATTTACAGCCTTGCTGACCTCAGGCACGACACGTGACTAGATGGGTCTGATTAGGTAGGCGGGTCAAAGATCACCGATCGAGAGAGATATAGATATAGAGTCAAATAGAGTCCTAGAGTCGATTACCATTCTGCCACGTGATGCTACTTAAAGCCAGTGATGTTGCTTTGCGCGGTGATGTTTCTGGCTTCAACTCATGTCGTTTCCGGTGCCTTTCCGAGGTCCTATGAGAAGGCCTTGACGCTGATGGCGGAAGCACGGCAGGCTTGGACGAGAAGGCCTTGTACAGGAAACAGGATGCACAGCTGCACAGAGCCAGGCTGGAGCGAATGTGGTGCTTTTTGCCAACAAGTATGTCCACCTCTTAGTAGCAAATTGGAGAAAGTTGGAGGAATATGCTATGATGTTCACCGCTAAGGATGTCAGCCGCGGTAAGGAGGGGCTGGCCGGCTTCCTAAGTTTTAGGACTTCTCCAGGGCAGGGCAGGACATTTCTGGCAGCAAAACATCATTTGATTCGATAGCTTGCTCAAAGCCTGGACCCTTTGAGCTGGAACATCCAGGCCTAGAACATTGTTTTGCAACTGATGGCGTCAGGTCAATTTGCGAGAGGCCCATGACAAAGCTACACAACTCCAGGCAGGGAATTGTTCTTGAGATTTGGAACCCTGCGACTGGCAATCGCTCTTGACAATTCGATGGGTTCTTGCAATGGACACAGCTTGAGGCATACTCGGTGGAGGGCACATCGCTGTCTGAAGCTGTGAGGCCAAACCACTGTACTCATATCACTGGGTAGTAAAGACAAGACTCAGGAGAAGGTCACTTTAGCTGACTTCGACTAGTCCTGGCACGAAGGTTTGCGGCAAGCCAGGAGGAGCAAGAACCTGCCGAAGGTGGAGCAGGAGCCAAAGAAAGAACACATCCTGATAGTAACGTTTGGGGTGGTCAGCTTGGCTTCCCCCACGGAGGAACTCCTGCTGATGTGGGTGATGATGGGAAGGGGACCTAGCCGCCTCAAAACACCACACTCAAGACTTCTCAGCTCCCAGCATCTTGGCAATCTTGGCATATTTGAGCCTGCACGAACGCCAAGGCAACGCCGAAGCTCTATTGCAACTGCGTTTGACTCTGTGAAGCCGGCCCTCAGACCAGACAGGGGTGGACTCGGTGAAGCCACAGGGTTGACCCACTTTTGTTCGGATTAGCAACACCCCCGTTTAACAGTTCGATGGAGGACTCGTTGAGTGGCTCCATATGGTGATAGTGATAGTTTCAAACATTGAACATGGAGAAAAAACACCTATTGTTGCGACAAGGCCGAAAGGAATCGTCAGTTGCTTCCACGCAGCAAATGCCAAAAAGAGGGAGTGGCCATCCACAGATGTCAAGAGGGATGACCACGTGGTTTGTCCATTTTGTCCGGACAGGTGCTTTAGTTCCAGGGCTCGATGAGACAGGAACCATACCACGGTGTTTCTGCACCTGCAGTGAGCCCTCACTTTTTGGTGTTCACACCACATTGACATGGCAAGGTCTTGGTTTGGTGGCCCACCAGAACGAGGTGGAAAGGCCGAGGGCACTGTGGCAACATCATGTGGCATCACACCACAATGCCTTCCGATGGGGGCGAACCGGCCCAGCCTTGCCAGGTCGGTGGCGTGTTGCGTCCATCACTGAAGGGCACGAAAGCCATGAAACAGGCACACTGGGGGCAACCGTGATGCTGCTTGCGGGAAGTGGGTTCTGCAAGCCGCGATGCCTTTCCAAAGGCAGTCATCGAAGTGGAGTAGTCAGGGGCAAGGGAGTCAACAAGTATCAGTAAAGAGGATAACATTTCAACATATTCCCTACGGGTCCCTTCAACCTAAGATAAGCAGGTCACCGTGCATGACTGGGGACCTCAACGAATGCAGCGAAAATCAAAGGTTAGCCAGTTCTTTTGATCTAGTCTTCCGGAAAAAGGGCCGCTATTTTGTGCTACCATGCGCCAGGCCAGACGTGAAGCGGACCCCAACGCGGACTTGCGTCCAGTTCAGGAATTGCAGGACCAGCTGACAAACCTACAATATCAGTACATTATGGGGTGTGCACGGTGTGCATCAAAATGTGCTCTGGCTCAACGAACCAACCAGACATGACCAGACTATATAGTTTTTTTTCTCTCAATCTCTGTGGGTTTTGGCGTGTTCGTCCGTGGCCGTGGCCGCTCGAGGACTCAGAGTCTGCTGTGACGTGTGTTTGCTTCGGCCAAGAGAGGTTGCACCGGTCGTGAGCCCGCAATGTTTGGCTTTGGTGTGGTGCGTTTGAGAATCTTCACCATGGACCATGGGCACGTCCACAGGTCGTGTTTGTTTTGGCCGAGGTGGAAGACGTTGTGCTTTCTTGCTTGTACTTTCTGTTTCTTTTTGGTACTTGTAGTGGGCAGCCTTGGATCAAGCCTCATATTTCACCAATGGAGCTGGACCTTCACGCGCATTCACACCCCCCTGGGCCGAGCAACGATGGCTCGCTTGCCTACCGCCTCCTGGATTTATTCAAAGTTTCGGATGTTTGCACGTCGTTGAAATCTCCTTGGCCCAGAAAAGTGAGTTTGGATGTAAAGCATGAGGTTTCCGCTGTGATGGTTGCAAACATGGGGGGTAGAACCGGGTAGAAGTTCAGAAGTCCACTACGACGTTGCGAGCAAACGTATTCTATTTTGTAGGAGCTGGAGCAACAGAGCCGCAGCCAAGCATTGCAAAAAAACGCAGTTCAGGGCATGTATAGAAACATACCACCAGATGGAGAAGATGTATCTCAGGACTTGAAGACTATTTGTTGTCAGCATCTTGCTTGATGGAGCTCAACGGATTTGCGCAGCGCCATGCGCACAAGTTTGAAGATGTTGGCCACCCATGCTCTCCACGGCATGAGCTTCAGCTGCAGCAAGTGCTGCAGCAAAGTGAGGAACCAGTCATCCATTAGGAACGCCATGCCCTGTCTTGAACTTGTGCTGTGAGATGGAGATGACACCAGTTACTATATAATATTAGTCTAATATAGTTAGAAATAAAACCGCTTCGTTTCAGGTATGTTTCCTACCAGCCGCTTCAGGCCCAAGGCTCCCTTGCAGCTTCCAAACACGTGTTTTGGTCGATCGACCTCGATGGGCAAAACGGATCTTTCGGTCCGCCCGGCGGGTTCCAGCGACGTACCAGGGATTGACCGTGTTTTGCACGCTTCGTACTCAGTGCTGTTGCGTGGTGTGTATCAGGATGAGGAGCTGGATGCCTTTTTGCCACATATTGTCAACACTGACCAGAAACTGCTTGAGTCTGGGAGGTTGTTCGTTGCTACGGATGATCAAGGCACAGTTGTGGCGTGTGGCGGGTGGTCCTCAGTGGGGCCTGACTCTGGAGACACAGAAGAATTGGAAGGTTTGAGCCACTTACGGCAGTTTGCGGTGCACCCTGGCTGGGCGGGGAGAGGCCTTGGGAAAAGTATCTTCGAAGCCATTCAGATGCAAGGGAGAGAGGTTGGTGTTTTGGACTTTGACTGCTGCTCGTCGCTGCTGGCAGAAGGCTTCTATGCCAGACTGGGCTTGCAAACTGTTGGTGTGAAAGAGGTACATGTGAAGGATGGAGTCCCTCCCATACAATGTAAGCTCATGACGACGCGATCCGATGTGGCTGCTTAAGGTTGGAGTCCATCTCCACGAATTCATGTCCAGCACAATGCTGGACAAAGGAATGCTCGGCCGCAGGAGCCTACAGCATGCTTCCTGTCTTCCTTTTAGAGACCGCAGTTGTACAGTGCACACTCCGAAAATGCCGGCTTCGCACTCAGGCGACGGAGGCCAGCGGCTAGTAGCCCGTGCGGTCCGTGTTTCTGGCTCAGTGAACTTGGACATTTGTGACTGAGGATCACCCGCATGATTGGTACGACCTTTTTCAGGACTGACTGACGGTGTTGGCCAAAACCGTTCTCACGGGCCAAGCGAGACCCACAGCCACATGACCATGCCATCCCATGTTGGCCACCATCGCTTAGGCCCCCCCATCCCACCAGGAGTATGAGGCGATGATGCGCAAGAGGACGGATGAGTTTCTCCACCGCGAAGGGGTCACAGCGGAACAGGCGGTGGAAGAATGTGTCCTGGCCAAGGAGACTGGGAGATTCTTGGGCCAGGCTTTCGAGGTAGGGTAAGAAAAGCATAGTGGCAGGGTTGGGCGCTCGGTGTCCCAAAGCCAAGTGGGAGGTGCTGAAAATCCAAGAAACTTCATGTAGAATCAAATAAGGCATAGCTGTGGCATATTTGCCAGCTTGATTGTCAGACATGCTCCTTTTCAAGCCCTCGGTGGGGTATGCAGGTTTCCGCAAGCGGAATGAAGGAAACTCCAAGTTCCAGTACTTTGTGCCTGAGCTGCGGCTGGTTGTGAAATTCATGTGCAAGCAAAAGGCTAGACAAAACATCCAATGTGGACCCCGGCTGGTGATTTCCAGCGGCCCTTTTGTACGGCATTAGCTGTAGAGTTAACGGTTACAGCAGGCGAGCCAAAGCGCTGCTAAGGAGTACCTTGCGGCTGCCGTAGACTATGTCCGCTTTCATGCACTCATGCTCGATTTCAAGGCCAGGATGAGTGAAAGCTAACAGCACATGACCTGCTTACTGTAATCACTGAAGCTCTGCGTTGACATGTTTTTGTTGTGCCTGAGGAAGGCAGACGTGATTTGACTCACTGGTGGACATGCTTGCAGCTGGAGGATGATGATTAGACACACGAGCTGTTTCCCTCCAAAGATGTGTCAGTGGGGGGTGAGCAGGAAGCTCATTCCCACACCACAGCAAGTCCACATGCCCCAAGCCTTTGAAGGGGCTCCTTGTGGATGTTTGAAAGCTGTGTGCGTTGTAGCCAGCACCCTGCTGGACAATTCGTGCTTAGACACTGCATGAACAGCCGCCTGGGACGACTCGGACAAGAGAGGGACCCGGTAGTTGTATCTCACTTGACTGGAGCCGGCAGTCTATTTAGGATTGCAGGTAGTGGCTTCAGCTATCTCAGTTTGGTAGATGCTGAAAACAATTGTGCCAAGTGTCCCAATTGTTGTCACGAATTGTGCCAAGTTCGTCAGCTGAACCGGGCACCTGCCAGACTAAGTCTTTCACAACGAGGTTCTCAGACCTGGCCAAAAGGGACTTTCGACATTGGACGTTCGTGCTTGGCCTAGAAATTGGCATATACTGTATATAATCCGGCATATATATATATATATATATACACCTTCCATAGGTTATCTGTAAGTTCTATACATATACAACCCCGTGCACGACACCCTAGTATTGAGGTGCAACGTTGCAAGTTGCGCTATCCCCGTGCACGACGGCCCATGAAGGCCCACGCGTGCCAGGTACATCCTCTTTGTCACTGCTTCCAAAGATGGCACTGTGGTGGTGTACCGATGCTACAGGCTCAAGCGACTGTCTGTGAGACCACGGACTCCCTGGAAACGAGCAGTTGTCTTTGTTTCAAGACCGGCGCCTTCTAGCCAGACTCCAGCCCCTGCGTGTGTTGAATCGATGTTGAATCTGTTTTCCTGATAGTTTGATGTCTTTTGTTGTCGACCTCGACAATCTTGGCACAGGACGGAGATGGAGATTGCCTTGCTTTCGAACGAAGACTTCCGGGGCGATACAGCCGCCACACTGCACTTGGGAGGAGGAATCTAAGAGCGATGGCCTCCAACCTAGTAGCGGTCCCCTCCAACCTCAGAGCAATTTTTAAAGATGTGTGGTGGGACTTGGTGAATTTGCACATCTCTTTGCATCCTGAGTCCGCGCCTCCGCCTGATCACTCCAACATTGCGGTGCCGACCTCCATACTGGGGCAGTGATGCGTGGGGCAGCGTGTCATGCTGTTGGCATTCTATCACCAGCACCTAGGTGCATTCCCGTTTGGTGGGGCATTCTCGCGCCATTACCTCGGTGTTCTTCAACCTGCTCGAGGATCAGCTGGTTTGCAACCCAGACACTGCAAAGTCAGCTCACAGTTGTTTGGGCTACTTGTAGAACATGGCTGCAGCTGAGCACATAAGCAACAGGGTGATTGCCACCAATTCTTGAGCTAGTTGAGCTAATATCATGTTCGTCCGAGACCCCATCAACTTGAGGGTTGCCTTTACCAGGTCTCGACCTCCATCGACAAGTCTGTCCGTTTCTGGAATGTGGACACTGGTGAGATGCTGAAGGTGGGGCCATGACGGGTGTAACTATAACTACCTACCCACCTAGCTAGGTAGGAAAGGGAGCAACACCGATGTACATCCAAAGGCATTCCGATGGCCTTTCTGATGAATAGGGGAGCCGTTGGGTGGCCCGTGTCACTGTAGGGGACTGGCCGGGACCGGCGTCCTAACATAGGCTGCAGACCTTCGAAACACGCCAATTATATCCAAGAATCAGAGAGCACCTATGTGGATGTGATTTCGGTGGTTTCCTTCGGTGTCAGTTGTTTGGCATTTTTTGGCAAGGTCTTTACCGACTCCTCGCCGGTGCCAGTCGCTGCCTTCCTGCCCTTCAACCCGCAGGTGGCAACTAGCAAAGTCAATCAGACTTGGAGGATACTTCTGTGAAAGGCATTGATGATGGAAGATAATGAAAAGTGCAACCCAATTGGTGCCGGAATTGGACTAGGATGCTTCACTGCTTTACCCCTTTGCCACTTGAATCGTTTTCTGCCCCGTTTGGGTGTTGAGAGAGAAGCTCGCAGATCTTTGTGGCCGCCAATTCCAATGCTGTTCTTCGGCTGGTGAATGTGCAGAACGGCATGGTGATACAGAAGCTGAAGGCCACAGTCCTTTCAAGTCGTGTTTTCCTACAACACCAATGATGGCCGTTGATTAATGGGCAGATGTTTAAGTAGATGGCTTCTGCATTTCTAGGGCGTTGCGGGGCTATTCGTTAAGAGTCAACCTTGTCCACCGCAGTGACGTAGTGGCTGGATCATTTTCTTCACACTTCAGACACCGGTGACGGGTTGTCAGTTGCAGGTGGAGACAGAGGTGAGGACCCTGAAGTTCGATGACACGGGCATGTTCCTTTTGGCCCGTGCCTGAGACGCCTAAGGCCTAAGGCATGCCTTCTGCTAGCTCAAGTGCTGGGAGTTGGGGAAACGAGAGCCAGGACCAGGATAACGCCAAGCAGTGACCTGAACTTCTCCACTGTAATCTTGCATTTGGTGCCCAACACATTCTACTGTCAAAAAACAGTTCAAAGTGAGATGTATGTTGCTTGCTCTTCCTCGAATTTGCAACGTTTTGAACCCAATACCTGCCATTCATTGTTCTGAAGGAGTGCATTTGCAGGTGAACGTGTGTTTTCTCTGGGTCAATCTTCCCTTTTCCAAACATCACATCACATTTTGATCACAAATTCTATATTCCAAGTTATGTATATATATATATATGATTGTTCAATGCCCGAGGCTGAGGCTGCTCGAACTCAGCCTTGCTTGCAAACCGTGTTGCCGGGTAGCCGTGCCAAAAAGGCCACGAACTGGCGTAGACTGCCCCAATGCGTCTCTTCATCTCCTGGTCCGGCACGACAAAGGATTTGGTTTGTAGTCATGGTGCCATCGAAGCACAAAACTGGCCTTACCGGGCAATCTTCCGCACAAAACACAAAAAGACACGAAGACAAGGAGGTAGACAAATTCGTGACAGCCACCGAATAGCATGGCCCCCATTCGGAAATGGACAAGGCTTTTGGCAGGCACCAATACCACCACATGACTTGACACACACAAGCACCTGTTACCGATCAGACCATCTCATGCAGACATCTGGCTCCAGAAAACAAGTTGGAACGTGTCAGTCTGTTTATCCCTCACCCTCCAGGCTTTCTGGGGACAATCCTTCTCTCCCACACCTGATGTTTATACAGTATATAAAGTGACCAACTTGGAAGACTGACATGTCAACACACATTCACGGGGACCCCCATTTTATCAACACCAGTCCCTGCCAACCCTCCGCTTACACGGTCCATCGGATGTTCCCGCAGGGAAACCCATTTTATAAACCACAGACCCTGCCAAATCCCCTCTCACACATCGTATTTCCCACACCTCGTGCAAAAAATGCAGCAGTAGCAGCCATCAACAACCCGGTGGAAGCCCATTCCATAAACCACAAGCCCAGCCAAATCTCCTCTCACGAAGGCAAGTGTATGTTTCCAGAGGGCTAGTGTCTATGACGCATCCCTCCCGCCGTACCTGGGTTCAACCCCCGGGTGCATTACTAGGCGGAGTGGTACTTGAATCTTATAAGTACTTTATTGAATAGAGCAGAAACCTCTCACCCCAAGAAGCAGCACAAGGGGAATTCAACACATATTCCAGAGGTGGTGTCGGTACGGCATTCCTTTGTCTGAGGCTGGTACGAAGAGTGGCAGCATTCACGTGCTGGAGGTGCTTTCGAGATTTTCTCAAAACCTTTGGGTGTGTTGATGGTTTGCTGGTCTTTTTGCGCCTGATGCTTGAGAGGCTTGTGACAACAACACCCTGAAGTTCAAGTTCAAGGTGCAGTTGGCCAGGGGAGGCCGGTTGCGCACTGATTGCAACTGCAAAGGTTGATGGAAGCTTGATCATCGAAGACTTGTAACTCAAGGTGTGAGTCAGTAAAAATTTGGAAAGCGGCGGAGGGCATGAGTCGCGCTGAAAGCCCCTGCTTTTCCGCAGAGATTTGGTTCAAGAAGGGGGGTAGACTTGATGAGCGGCACAAGTGAGGTCCAGCGGCGGCGGCTGGATGAAGATTCCAAAAAGCTTTTGGAGACAGAAGCAACGAACTTAGCCTCCTACTACAGTCAGCTGGCGGAGGACAAGACGGTGAATCCCAAGCTTCGGGAAGCAGCGGTCCTTTATTCCGTCGCTGAGGAGCTGAGAACGGCTCTTCTGAAACTTGAAGTGAGGGCAAGTGGCCAGAACATCTTGTATTTTTGGTAAAAGCTCCCTACGGCGTTTTTTCCAATCCAACAAATACATTATACGCAAAAAACAATATATATATATACACATAAATATAGACACACACACATATGTGACGACTGATTGACAGCCAGACTTGCGAGAGAGAGAGAGAGGGAGAGAGAGAGAGAGACACACACACACAGTCATGTTGCTCGTCCATGCCAGGAGCATTTGCAGGAGGAAGAGGTGGAAGAGGCCTTGTTGAAAGGTGGTCAAGCCTTGGACCTTTTCCGAGAGGCCAACAGCAAGCCAGGGCAACAGGATGCCGTCCGCCTCCTATGTGGAGCCGAGCGCTTGAAGTGTTTGGGATGCAATTGCAGCAACGCGAAACCGCTGGGGCTGTGGTGTGTGTGTGTGTGTGTACCCCTTGGAATCACAGGGATCCTTTTGGATTGTTCTTGCTTTTAGTATCTTCGTTTGCAGCAGGGGGACACAGCATTTCACTGGGACTGTGTCCAATGAAGCTACCAGTGAAATGGGATATCCAGCTTGGCCAGCTGGACGTACCTGCAATTTTCCAAATTTCCGAATGGCAAGAGGCTAAGCCAAGAACCTCGAAGATTTGATGTTTTCTTGGAACTGCAGATGCGAGCGGAACGTCGTCAGCCTGTTCGTCCGTCGTTCGTTTTCTTCCTTTTGGGCCCTACTTCCTCTTGAAGACCTCCAGGATCCCGTGGTTCGTACATGTACTCTTAGGAAATGGAACCCTAGGCCGGCGTGTGGCACCGCCGTCAAGTCAGTACGCATATCCATAAGTGTGTCTCTCCCAGTGAGAGTCCGGGATGAGCCCGCAGAGTGCCTCCCGTGGACCCGTTGAACGGGGGTTTGTCCATGTTCCCCCGGCTCTGGGAACGCAGATGTCCGCAGCGGACAGCAGATGGCTCATGCCTCAAGAAGTGGGATGTTTGTCTCATTTTTGGAATTCTAAGTTGGCTCATGCCTTTACGTGACCGCAGCGGTCCAAGCTGGCTTAACGCCTCAACGTGGTCAGAGCGACCGAAGCACTTTTGAGGTTCATTGGAACCTGTCGGACTCTTAGGTGCACACACATCGTACACACCTTAACGAGGCAGGTCTTCCTAGGTTGTTGAAATGAGGTCTGGGTTCATCGGTTCCCGTCCCCCCCATTTGGTTCCCTTTTCATCCTTTCCCCTTCACACACTTCTTTTCCTCTTTCTTTTCATGATTTTCATGTCTTCCCTTGCTTCATGTCCTTTCATCTCACTCCTTTCGTTCTTTTGCGCGTACAACGGTCCGGGCCTTAGTGTGTACGCGCACATCCACTTCTAACTCAGGTATCAGGTCGCCCAGGTTTCGACAATGAGGTTTCACCGGTTGTCCCTGTGCATTTGGTTTCTCCTTCATCGCAACCACACACACTTTTGTCCCGTCGTGTCTTCCTTTTCATGTCTTCACCCTTTTGTCTTTGCTGCGCGCGCATTTGCACACTCGTCCTAGCCTTAATTTTGCCTCCCCTCGGGGAGGCGTGTGTGTGTACCCCTTGGAATCACAGGGATCCTTTTGGACTGTTCTTGCTTTTAATATCTTCGTTTGCAGCAGGGGGACACAGCATTTCACTGGGACTGTGTCCAACGAAGCTACCAGTGAAATAGGATATCCAGCTTGGCCAGCTGGACGTACCTGCAATTTTCCAAATTTCCGAATGGCAAGAGGCCAAGCCAAGAACCTCGAAGATTTGATGTTTTCTTGGAACTGCAGATGCGAGCGGAACGTCGTCAGCCTGTTCGTCCGTCGTTCGTTTTCTTCCTTTTGGGCCCTACTTCCCCTTGAAGACCTCCAGGATCCCGTGGTTCGTACATGTACTCTTAGGAAATGGAACCCTAGGCCGGCGTGTGGCACCGCCGTCAAGTCAGTACGCATATCCATAAGTGTGGAGTGGTGGTGGTGATGAATGTTGGGTAGGCGCGCATGATGATGTCGGGTCCATGGACTACGTTCAGAGATTAGTCATGATTGCTCGGACCTGTCTTTTGATGCATTTCGCATTCCTTTTGTTTCTGTTTTGTAGTGATGCGATAAGCTCCCTTGGATTTTGGCACGTCCGCTGAGGCAGGCTCCTGATTTTTCCATTGACAAGATCCAGACTGAGTTGAGGAGCTTCAGAGAGAGTGACGACAAGCGTGGGCAAGGCTGCATGTTGTTGGCCCTTGCAGAGGCCCAGCTGGCAAAAGCCTTGGCAGGGGAAGCCATCAGCAACATTGAGGAAGCCTTGCCCCTGTTGAGGGCTTCCGGAGACAAGAGGCTTGAGGCCTTTGGCAATGTGCTGGCTTGCCGAGCGCAGCTTAGGCGCTGTCAAGCCAAGGATGCGGTTCTTTCTGCCGAGTCAGCGGTGGCCTTGTACAAAGAAGCCGGAGATAGGATTGGTGAAGGAAAGTCCTACAATTGGCTGGCCTTAGCACAGATGGATGCAGGTCGTTCGGGAGATGCGCTGAGCGCCGCACACTCGGCGCTGGAAATTGCAGAGGACCTCGAGAGTCCAAAGCTCCAAGCCAGTGCTTTGCAGCTCTTGGCCAAGGTTCACGTCTTCAAGGAGAAGACACGTCCTGCCGTGCAATATGCCGAGCGATCTCTGGCGGTCTGCCGAAAGATGGAGCAAGCCAAGAGCGAAGGTTCAGCACTTCGCTTGCTGGTGAACTCCTTGGTCCAACGAGGTGACCTAAAGCGAGCCTTGAAGGAGGCAGAGGGAGCTTTGGAGGACTATGATGCCAGTGGCAACAAGAGGGCAGAGGCAGCTGCACATGGCGCGCTAGCACATGTCCGGCAGGCCAGAAATGAATTGGAACTGGCAGCCAGTGAGCAAAACCAGGAGATTGATATTTTGAGAGAATTTGGTGACAAACATGGTCTGCTCGATGGCTTGCTCGTTCTGTCATCCATTTATGCCGCTTTGAAGAAGGCCGGACAGGCAAAAGAGAAGGCTGAGGAGGCCAAGCAACTGGCTGACGACATCCAAGACAAGAAGGCTGAGGTGCTTGCCACCATCGCCTTGGCAAATGCGCAAATTGTGGAACAAAAACATGAGGACGCAGCCAACACAGCTCAAGAAGCACTTCGAGCGGCTCAGGAGACAGAGGACAGGCGTTTGGAAGCAAACGCGCTGGCCGCGATCAGCAAGGTCTCCAGTGCCAAGGGCGAGCACGCGACAGCCGTGAGCAAGCTTTCGGAGGCAAAATCCCTTCTGCTTGAGGCTGGGGACAGACGAGATGCCGCGGCCACTTTGCTGACTTTAGCAGATGCGCATTTGAAGAACCAAGCGGCAGAGGAGGCTGTTGCCAGTGCTGAGGAGGCCAGAGACTTGTGCAAAGAGCTTGACTTCAAGAAGGGCTTAGCAGATGCTTTGCAGAAGTTGGCTGCCGCACACCTGGCCAAAGGTGATGAGCAGGAGGCCATAAAGCAAGCACTAATTGCCAAGAAGTATTGCAAGGCCATTGAAGATGTCCGTGGAGAGACTCTCTTGTTGCATTTCTTGGCTTCCTCAAGCCTCCAGCGAGGAGACAAGAGTGGGCAAACAGCTAAGCAGTATGAGTCCAAGAAGCAAGGTGAAAGCCGAGCGGGCATTGAGGCCAATCGAGTACACCGGAATTCGGCTCATGAGGCAGTGAAACGGGCCCGGTCAGCTGTGGAAATGGCCAAGAGGAACCACGATCCCTATGCAGAAGCCTCCGCTATGGCTCATGTGGCCCATGGTTTGGCAATTTTGAATCGTGGTCAAGAAGCTCTTGGGACCTGCAAAAGGGCCGAAGATCTCTTCCGTGAATGTGGGGCGGTGAGCGACCAAGCCACGGTGGTGTGCCTGTCGGCGGAGGTCGCCAATTTGATGGGCAACAAACAGAAGGCTTTGGAGATCGCGAATCGGGCCCTGGAGCTAGCACGGCGTGCTGAGGATGGCCAGGTGGAAGGTCGGGTCCTGGGAGTGATGGAGCTCATCAAAGGAGTTCAAAAGCAAGTCCAACAAGAGATCCCAGACCAAATGTTTGCGCAGGATGTCCCTGGAGCACCTGCAGCTGCCTCGGCAGCTGCTGTGCCAAAGGGCTTGGATCCAGAAATGGTGCAGCAAAAGCTCATGGCCGTGGTGGAGCAGGTCTCAGGTGGTGGGGAGGAAGTGCACTTGGATACTCCTCTCATGGAATCGGGACTGGACAGTCTCTCAGCTGTGGCTTTCCGAAATGAGCTCTCCAGATCGTTTGAAGGGGTTGGCAACCTGCCAGCTGCATTGATGTTCGACTATCCGAGCGCACGTGCCATCGCAGAGCATTTGGTTGACAGAAGCAAAGGTCTCGCGTAGTACGATTCACCCATCATTTCAGCTAGGGTGATCCGCTCTTCCGATGATGGGTGGTGCAGCAAATGCCTGTCATGGGCGCAAAAAGAACTGAGAGAGAGAGAGAGAGTTACAGAGAGAGTTACGGAGAGAGTTACAGAGAGAAGGTAGAGAGGTCAATAGATGTGGAGCAAGGCTGGGCGGCTAGGCCCCAAATTTGGTGCTTGACTTTACCTCAGATGTTTGTTGTCACAATGCAGGTGTGACCTGTCTGGTATTTGTTCCTGCAGCTCATGGCCAGCCTCCTTGCCTCCTCGCCCTGGACTAACCTTACACAACACACAGCTGTGTCGATTTGATTGAAAACAGTCGTGCAAAGACTTCGTTTGGATGGCTGAGGTGAACACCTCTGACTCCTCTGCTTCGATTATCGATTGCACTTATGGACCTCCAGCCGGTGTTCGACACCTGGAGATTCCCCTGCTTGGCAGAGAGACTGCACGACCCGTGAGACTGTACGCGAGTTGAGCAAATGCAGGTCCTGACGAATCTAGCCGTCAGGCATCGCAGAGACCCCAGAGAGTAGAAAGCATCTTCAGATCTCTTCGGGTAGGCGGTGCCTAAAGGAACCTGGCCAAAACCGGTGCAAACATGCGAAATGCACCTAGGTGTGCGGGTGGCACATGCGCTTTTGCCTCTGAAGTGCTGCTACTCACCGTGGACCTGCCAGTGGTTGAATGACAGCGAACCGATAATTCGACGCGCGGCGCCCTTGCCAGGTCCAGCCAGGGATTCCTGATTTCGGCTTCAGAAGATAAGGAGGTGAATCACTTGAACTCCAGGAATTGCACTAGTAACTAGTAAGAAAGGATTGCAGACATGGCGGACATGCCGCAGCCGCTCCAGGTTTATATCTATTCACTTGCGAAGGGTGCCAATTACAAGATGAGCTACCTCAAGCACCACCAGGCGCACCGGCACCTATCTAAAGACCTTCTTTTTTTGGCTTTTCTTGTTCAGCCCAGACCCTCATAGCAAGACCGACAGGTGCCGGTGGTTGCTGTGGCAACTAACCACCAGGCACAAAACTTGCAGAATTGAAATGTGGGGGGTGCTTTTCGGACAGACATTGGGACAGGGACGGTTGTTAAGATGTTTCATAAGCTGCCAACAAACTTCGGCCCTTCGAGAATTCAGGACACCCTTCTTGCGAGCGCTGACTCTTTGGGGCGAGTGGTCCTGTGGAGAAGGAGAGTGAACTTGTGCTTTGGGTAACCCAGCGTTGTGGTTGCCACCACCTCTGGTGGTGTTGCTTTGAGTGATGAGCTTTCTGGAGGATGGACTTCTCCCACATACCGGACTAGTGCAACTCGTGCTTTGACGCCTTTCCTGCGACTGCCGCAGTCTGCTAAAATTTTCCGAAGCCCAGCCCTGCAGTTGCAGCCCTTGAGTCCTTGAATCCATTGCTCAACACGCCGCTGCCATGAGACAGACAGAAGACGGAATCATACAACTTCAGATTGGGGTATGGTGTCCTGAAGCCTCTTGACACAGACGGATATGGTGACTCGTATGGGTCGTATGGGACCAAAAGCCTCAGCTCCAAGAGAATAAGCTTAAACATCGTAGACGACCTTGCGGCTTGACCCTTGGGTTGGTGGTTTCATAGGCTTGATGTGATGCCATGTCGCGGTATGATGGCGCGCGGAGCGCCGCAATGTTTGGCACCAACGGTTTTGTTAAGGCCGTGAGCAAAGTAGCAGTACAAGTTTGAAAGCATTCAGTTGCAAGAGCAAGTCCGCACCACTTGGCTTTGTGAGGTCTCAGATCGCACATGGGATCAACCTCCATCCTTCATTGGGCTTCGGAAGTTGCTCGCCTTGCAACGGTCGACAGTCGACATCGCTAGTGTAGCTTAATGACAGGGGCCAAGGCAAGCGAGTGTTGAGCTGCTGAGGGTTCGATCTGACCCTGTCCTACAGACGGTCAATGCACAGGCGCTGGGTGCTGTTCACAAACCATTTGAGTTGATTGGATTTGTGAGTCCCGGAGACCGCGGACATTTTCACACAAACACACACACACACACACATATGCAGACATCCACACATCCTATATCAACATGTGTGACGCACATCCTATGCGTTTTTGTGCGCTTGCTACTAGGAACAAGAAGCTACTAGGGGCTCCTGGCCTCGCTACGAACGGAGCAAGAGGCTACTAGGAGCTCTCCTGTTTGTGCGCTCCCTGCCAGAAGCGCCACCAAACGCGTGTGGGCGCCGGGGACGAAGGCGCGGGACGGACCTGGTGGGCCACCGCCAAAGCCATGTTCTTTTTTGTTTGGGGGTACGTGGCTTAGGAGTTTGGTTGGAACCTATTTGGGATGCCAGAATGACGAATCAATTGGGTTTTGGAATCGATTTCTGAAATCGTTTTTGGTTTGTTTTGACGTGGAGCCAGCTGTCTTTGGCCTGGGGTCCGTGGAGCCAGGCTCACATCCACACCGGGACACAGAGAACAAGCAGCAGGCAGGGTCTACGGTAGAAGGGCTTGGTGCGGGGTCTGGATGATCGAGGTCCATTGTTTGAGACACGTTTAGCGGATGAACCAGGGCATAGGCGGCATGAGGCTAAAGTGTTCGTGCATTTCCTAAGTGCCAACTTCACCCACCTTGGCTGGAGAAGAAAGCATGCCACACTTTTCCCAACCTTTGCAAGGAAACAAGCTTCCGAGACAAACGGTGATGTGCGGGGCCATATTGAGTGCCAGTCGCACGAGAAACCAGTCCGTGGATCGACTTGCTCCAACAGTCCCTTCTGGCAAACCGGGAAAGCCGACGGCGGAACACATGTAGAATGGTTGGTAAATCGACCAAATTACCCTAAACGACGACATCCGAACCAACTTTTGGACTTGATTTATGTTTTACCTCCGTGGCCCGCAATCCAGAGTTATTTATGCACACGGTGGTTATACTGAATCCCTAATTGGCCAGCACAGCAAGCAGATTCAAGAAGTGCATGTGAAACGGTCAAACCGAGTCAAACCTTTGACTTCATTTGGGAGAACTCAAGTGCCGCCCCCCCACCCACCGTCGACCCGACCGGAGTCCGAGGCGCTCAGCTTGTTGCCCCCGGGGCGGCTGGAAGAGGTGACGAATGCGGCGTTGGCCTCGATCGACGGGACCCGGAGTTCCATGGAGCACTTCCAGGGACGGCCGGGGCAGGAGACGTGGTCGAAGAATTTGGAAGAGTCGAACGTCCGGGTGAAAGCAACGATGTGGTGTGGCTCTTTTTCGACCTTTCGACCGAACACACTGAAGCAAGTGCTCTGGGGCAGGTTTGAGCCGTTGTTAGCTCCGGCTTGGAAGTTTCCTTCGTTTGCGTAGGGATGTGATTTGGGTTAATTTGTCGAGAAACCCATGGACATCCATGGACACTTCCGTTTGTGCAGGAGGTGGACGAACGGCCCGAGGATCCCGACGCCTTGGAGGATTTGCAGTTCAGGTTGGCCTGTTACCGTCACTCGGCACCCGCTTCGAGAGTGGACCGCAGGCAGGCTGCGGTCCATTTGAGATTAGGAGGCTTGATTGGGTGCTCCGAAATGCAAGCCCTGATTGAGGCTACAGTCGGCGTATTGAGCCACCTCCACTACCTTTGGCCATGGATCCGTCGCTGCTCTCCGCAATTCCAGCACGTGTGATAAGAATCGCTTGCCCAGAGTCACACTTGCAAACACAAAAGGATCGAATTACTGTATATCGAATTATCGCAGCTGGACTCACCTAGGACCTAGGACTCAATCAAGCTCTTGTTACATCCTGTTACTGTCGACGTCCCAACGAACACGGACGACCACCCGTACCGCACTGCGTCCGAGGTTTGGCCCAGCGCCTCCACGGCCCGATCCTCCGGTGCCCATCGTCATGTCCTCCACGCAGCTCCGGAGCTTCCAGCCACAGCGGCGTCGCGTCCGGCTGGCGGAGCAGGCGGAGCACAGGCGCCCGAGAGTCAGGGCACGAGCCGATGAGTTCTCTTTTTGTTGCTTTTTGATGAGGAGAATGTAGAATCTTAGAAGAATGACAATGAATGAACGAGATCATGAGATCATGTCCTGTGTTAGTGCATCCGTTGCCAGGAGACTGCGGAATGAAGCTGCCAAAGTGAAGCGGCAGATTGCAGAGCAGGACTGCAGTACCAGGGGCAGCCATCAACTAGTGATTCCAAGCAATGCCTCAAGGGATCCTGAACAGATCCTAACAGCAACGCATGGAAACTAATGCCCTCGAAAAAGCTGAATCGCCATGGCCCATGCTGGTTTCATAGTGGTTTCCTTGTTGAGCCAGCTTTGAGCAGTTTGACGCATTCTCTCACTTTTTGTGCGTAGACATTATCTATTTGTGACAGGTGGAGGTGGGCATGGGAGTGTACTTACCAAGCGAACTGCAGTAGAGGTGGGTTTGGGCTGAGTTTGCCATGAGGAGAATACCGAGAGGTATTCTGCAGAAATGGATCGCTACATGCGGCGAATGGATCGCTTTGAGAATGACAAAAGAATGAGCCGGACGGGAGGCATGAGTCCACGGATTCAAGTCACTCACAGAATAGACATGAACCATTGATGGCGATTGAATCTTATATTGATGTTTGTTCTCCTGACTTTCCACTTCGTGGCGCCCTGACCAGCATAGAGCGCTTGTGAAATACAAGGTCCACTCTCGCCGAGGTTTTTACATGTTTCATCATGTATCCACATTCTGTGCCGTGCATGTCGCACAAAAAGTCGTTTTTACACAAGCTGAATCAGCTGCGGTGTGTGCTACGATGAGAGGCCGTCGGCGCTCAATGGCATCGTTGTCCTTGGCACAGCAGCTTGAGGAGCTGTTTGTTCTTCTACGTAGGCCATCCCCCACACACAAGGATTTATGACCATGGCAGGAAGGAATTGAATCGGTGTATAGTATACATTGAATTTGTGTGTGTGTGTGTGTACTAGAAGGGTACATGATCTACACATGACATGTATATCCACTGGTGGTTCAAGGGCGGATCCGGATCAACACAAGTACTAACACAAGCCAATTCATAGCGACAGAAACAGGAGTTCTTACTTTCAGCTTTCCGGTACGTCGCGTACACGTCGTTCTAGACGGTTTTTCTAGTTGGTAGCGGAGCCGGTAACCCCGGCGTAGGATCCAGGGCCCCTGACTTGAAGTTCCATCGACGCTCGCTAGGACAGATCACTTAGGATTCATCCATATCAAGATATATATAGATAGGTGATCATGATGTTCTCACACACCCGCGTCGGAACGATGGTGCTAGCGGTGGTTAGCCTGATCATTCTCGGGGTGAGGCAGTCTTGGGGAGACCCAAGGCTGTCTCATCTTGAGAGTGTGATGGACACCACCGGAGGTCAGAGGTCTCAGCCAGTGCCCAGGCTTTCGTCCAATGCAAGCCAGCCTGGGCACATTCGTTCGCTAGGTGAGGCGGAAGGTCAGACATCTTGGAGGTTGCAGGAGGTCAGATCTTCGAATGCCACAGGTGCATCTCACGAGGCGGCGAAGGCTAGGACTCCGAAGCCCAATGACAAGCTTCGCTCCTACCATAGGGCCCGCCTTAAGACCCGATCGTCTCTGAAGGGTTCTCGGAACGCTGAGCTCAAGAGGAGGCGACGTAAGCGGTGGTTGAAGGCCCGACACAAGGATGCATCGCTGAATTCGAGTGCTTGGAATTCACCCAACGCTTCAATCTCCATCTCGGATGAGATCAGAGGGATTGTTGAGAGTACGCTGTTGGCGTCCAGTTCATCTCCCGAAGAGGATCTTGGTGGACGTCGTCTGATGAATGTGCCGATTGGAATCTTGGACAGGAGCATCGTCTTGATCCAGTATGTGGCTGCATCTTTGGCAGCAGTTGCCCCATGCTGTGTTCTCGGATTCATGCATCCCGGATTTGGTTCCTCTCGCAACCCCAAGCTGCCACCAAGCTGGGGGCCTGAGCTTGAAAGCAACTATCCATTCGTCCATTGGAGCCGTGATGTGCTTCTGTGGAGCATCATGAGCGAATGGGATGGTGGCCGGAAGGCAGCAGCGCTTCTCAGTGTGCTGACTGGCAATGCCAGAGAGCTTGCTAGGACGATCCCTCCAGCAGTGATCTTGAATGGAGGCGTGATCAATGGCCAGGCCGTGGACTCGGTGACCTTCATCATGCATTCGCTTGCCCAAAGGTATGCAAGGCTTGGTGAGGAACAGCGTCTCGAGGCCATCCAAGGCCTGCTTTCGTTCGATAGGCATTCGGGCGAGAGGATCGACGCCTTGCTGCAGAGGTTCGATGGTGCTAGGATCAAGGCTCAAGAGCATGGTAATCTTGTCCTGTCACCCCAAGGCCTCAGTTGGTTGCTTCTCAGGGCGGTAGGAGTTTCAGAACATCAGTTGTTGAATCTCTTGGCGACACCGCCATTGAATGGGAACCTGCCAGCAGATGATCAAGGTATGGAGGCATTGAAGTCAGCACTTCGTCGAATGGGCCACATTGTTGAGAGGACGCCAGGCAATGTAGCATCTTCGATGAACCGACCCAACCAAAGGTTCAATCAGGCATATTTTATTTTGGTGAGAATTTGGCACAAAGCCCAGATCAGTTCCAGGACATGTCATGGTCGAACTTTGAACATTATCCTGCAATGCCAGCCAATGATGCATCGTCATCGTATCAGCCTCCCCCATACCCATATGACACCCCAGCCGCATATTATGCCGATGATGATTCGTGTACAGATAGTGACACATCATCCAACACATCCCCTGTTCATGAGGAGGACATGCCAGAGGAGTTCGCCAGGCCGGAATCTGAAACGCATCGTCTTTGGTGTGCGTGCAGCCGTGCAAAGCAGGCCTGGCGTTCGCACATGAACAAGCCCACCCGGAGAGTTCGTAGGTTCTTGAAGAGGGGTGGTAAGGGAAAGAAAGGGGGTAAGGGTAAGGGTAAGGCTAAGATCCAATCCACAAGAAAAAATGCCAATGCCGGTGCGTATCTAGCATCATTGTCCGACCATGAAGTTGCATCCATGTTCCCCATGGCCAAGGGTCGCAATTGGCGCAAGTCGTCCGGTAAGGGCAAGGGCAGAAGAGGCAATCCCCGGGGCAAGAATGGAGAGGTCATGAAATGCCATCAGTGTGGTAGTACGGAACATCTTGTGAACAAGTGCCCACAACGATCTCAATCCAACACCACATTGTCCATTGAAACGCATGCACCATTGAGTAGCCAAGCAGCGCATGATCTCCCCCCTGGAATCATTAGTGGTACGTTCTTGATGGTTGAAGAAGCCGATCCATTGCAACAGAACGATCCGTGGAGTTCGCAATCGTATCCTATGCCACAGGGACAGCCGACCTCGTACGGACCGACTCGATCGCATTCGTACCAAGGACACATGCCACAGATGCCTCAGATGCCTTCGTTCCAGCCATCGGCCCCGTCAGTCATGTCATGGCAGGCTCCATCCACAACCACATCATGGACCATTCCTGCGACTCCCATGTCAGCACATAATCCATTGGCCCCGAATACAACATTCCGACCCTTTCCATTACGTCCCCAAAGCAATTCGCCTGCCAGTTCTCAACAGAATGATGCATTGCCTCAACAACCGGCTGACGCAGGATTCTTACCTCAAGAAGTACAACCCGAACGACAACCAGTACAACCAGATCGACAACAAGCAGATCGCCGTGACGCGCCAGTGCCCTCAGTTCCGTTGTGGGCCAACATGCCAGAGTTCCAATTCGTCTTTGGGCTCAACGCCACTGCCACCACCTGAGTTCGTGCGTCCGATTCAGCAGAACGTAGTAAGTTCATTGGATAGGTATCAAAGTCAGATAATCTCAGACATCCATGACACGTCTCTGCTGTTGAACATGGAGCCATCCCAACGACCTCAAGGTGAAGAGTCAATCGTGTCCGTCGATCCAAACCAAGCCGTGTCACTGCAGCCATTTCAAGTAGTTGGACAGACCTTGAATGCGTTAGAGCTCGAGCGAAGACAGAAGGAAAGGCGAGATCTTGGATCAAGAGTCCGTGCAGCCCTTCGCACTGTCGAGCCACAGCCTGTTCATGAGATTCCAGTCCCGTCCGCCACTTCTCGTGAGACATCCAATCATTCACGTTTTGATGGTTTTGATGGCTCAGTTGACACATGCATCATCTGCCAAGAGGAGTTCGCAAATGCAGAGCCGCTAGTTCGTCTTTGCTGCAGGCACCTGTTCCATGAGACTTGTTGGACCGAGTTGCTAGTCCGTGAAGAGCAGCCAGAGTGTCCCACATGTCGAGGAGCCGGCAATGTCATTGCGAACTTCAGGTATGTCAGTGTTGATGCACAGCATACGCCACGCCATCGTAACTCGCCAGAGGAAGAGACCTGCCAGGCAGAAGCAGCAAGGGAGTATGGCCATAGGTCGTATCAGTCCGACAAGCCCAGTCCCATGGTGATTCGAGGTGTCGGCAATGGCACGCAGGGTTGCACTAAGTCCACCAATGTCCCGGTGGCTGTCCCTCGCGTGATTCGACCGCAGGACGGGTCAGATCGACCTCTCGCTCCTGGTGCAGGAGAAGCTGTTCGTTTCTCCTTCGAGGCACCAGTTGTTGATGGTCCTGGCGAAGATCTTCCTGCATTGCTTGGCTTGAAGTCCTTGACAGGACGAAGTGCTGTGCTTGAGATGAGGGAAGGCCAAGAGCTCCTCACCTTCCCAGGTGCAGAGGGGTATCAGATCTCGTGGGGCCCCGGCGCGATGCACATCCCGTTGAGTCGCGCACCGAGTGGCCACCTCGTTTTCTGATGCCTTCTCCCAACTTCAAGCTGCGCATGGAGTTGGCAAGTCTGGAGTCTCCTACAACCTCCTGTCGGAGGTGGAGCTCCAGCCATCCGGTGTTTACGTTACCGGCGACCCGAGAGCGACAGCTTCGACCGTATCTTCGAGTGCACCTCCTGATGTGACCACGACCACGACCCCAAGTGCACCAACTGTCGCAAGGCCAATAGCACCGACTGTAGCACCAACACCGGTTCCGCCAACTACAGCACCCATGGCAACAGCATCATCGTCCGCAGCAGGTCCAAAGATGGAGTCAAGTCCGATTGCACCAGTGTCCGACCCGCCGCAGGTCAATGTCCCTCCTGCGACTCCAAGGACAGCGCCACCGATCGGCAGCATCTTTGAAAGAATGGTTTCATCATCATTGATTACAAGAGGACCGCCACCTGCCAAGCCGAAGTCAGTAGAGACCCATGCCAAGTCCAAAGCAGCTTCCCTGAGGCTTCGTTCGCATTCGCCAGGAGTGGCTTCGCGACCGAGTCCAGTGACTGCAAAGGCAAAGGTTGGAACAAGATCGAATCGAACTCACCACCTGAAGCTCCAGCCAAAGCAAAAGCCCGTTCGAAGCCGTCTGATCCAGCATCGAAGCCCAGGACGATGCCTACACAGCCTAAGGGTAGTGTAAGGGTCTCAGAGGGAAAGCAGAGTGAAGGCCGTCCGGCCCGTGTCGTCCCAGCGCCACCTAGTCAGCGATCAGCAAAGCCCGTTATCGTTCCTGCTAAGTATCCACCACCTCCAGAACCGAAGATCGTTCCTGCCAAGTATCAACCAGTGGTGGACACACCCGCTGCACCAGCAAAGGCTACTACAATCGTAGAGACCGAACCGACCATTGAAGTGGAACCATCACCTGCAAAATCCCCTGAGCCAGCTGGTCCACCAGCGAAGATCCCACCTGTACCGGATCTGAGACGGATCATTGCAACGACCACTGCAGCCAAGTCAGCACCACCGTCGTACGAGGTGGATGACACCCTGCCGCTTTTGACTGCCAGTGCAAGTGTTCGTTCGATCGATCGGTCTAGGAACAGAATCCTGAGCACATTTTATGATCTTCGACTTGGTCCACAAGAGCCAACAGGTCCACCTCCTGAGCCCACCGAAGAGCCACCATCAGGTAGTAGAAGACCACCTGAACCAGTTGCCGAGGAGTCAGAGGATGAGCATTGGGGGGACTGGGGTCCGGTAGGTCGTGAGCCTAAGTCATCCAGTCGTGCAGCGCCGTATCGGCCACGATCGCCTGATCCGTGAACGAATCAGCATTCCCATTGTTCGAAAGGTTGCCGTTTGCAGCGATTGTTGAAGACACAGAGCCGTCCCGTACTCGAAAAGCCGCATTACAAAGCAGATTCGTCGAGGCCAATTCGATTCGGTTTGGATCCATGGTCCCGTTCGAGGCAGGCATGTTCATGCTAGTAAGTTTAGTGCTTGCGTAGATGAAGTAGCCAACATGCTAATAGCAGCTGAAGATAGCAACGTCCCTTGCATGTTCATAAGTGCTTTTGGTAACATGTGGCAGCATCCACTGTTGAATCAGATCGCCAACAGCCCAAGATGGAAGAAGAGCTTCCACCGTCTGTGCTACTTCAACATTCGAATAGATAATGCCATGGAGTCACCGTCCAGTGCATGCATCGTAAGTCTTAGCCATGAGATGCAGGTCCAACACCATCCATGTCGATGCGACACATGTGATCATATTATGGATTGGAACACAGAGGGCAGCCATGAGCAACGAAATACTGCCATAAGTCAGCTTGCTCAACAGTTATTCGATGATGCAGTTCCAATCGCCGATGCAAGCACGTCAACGACGCAGAAGTCACCCGACTATCACAACAACACAGATTACAATACCGACCGCAACACTCATCCAGAAAATTCTCAATCAAATAATCGTTCCGAAATTGAAGTTCCAATTGATGCACGACAGAGACAACGACCACGTACACCAAGACGACAACGACTTAAGAATAACCCACATGAATCAGCACAATCCCTGAATAGGACCTTATCGGAATCGAATAATGAACATTATGTACCACAACCTCCCAATCGAATCATCCAAGGTCCAAGATCCAGAAAATTATGAAAATGAATCAAACCCAGAACAAAGTGCATATCCCACGGAAGAACGACTCTTGCAGAAACAGAGACAGAAAGAACGCAAGGAACAAGGTCTGAAGATCAAACCTC
The DNA here is from genome assembly GCA_963970005.1 of Durusdinium trenchii. Taxonomy (NCBI): domain Eukaryota; class Dinophyceae; order Suessiales; family Symbiodiniaceae; genus Durusdinium; species Durusdinium trenchii. The sequence goes on from CAXAMN010012002.1 coordinate 452,562, forward strand.
GCAAGCAGTTCGTTGAAGAGCACTTTGATGATTGTGGCACCGACCTGTCAGGACTTGGAGTGGATGTCAATGAGGAGGAAGTGAACTTCGCAACGGGCCTAACCTACCTCCTCCATGCATGGCCGGAATCCAACACAAGCCCATCGTTCGCTAAGTTTGATAACTTAGATGAGGCATTCGCAGCATTAGCAAGCCATGCGTCCAGTCTTGACATCATTGAATTGCGCGGAGGTGAAGCTCGATGCAGTTACATTGCCATTCGTAGACATCTAATGGCAGGAGATAATTTCGACCTCAGATGCAACTGTGATTTGAATGACCCCGATAACCAAGATAAGGTTATTGCATACATCCAATCGTCCAAGCCATTAGTAGTGATCATGGCCCCAACGTGCACTCCTTATGGACCCATGTCCAATCTGGTCAAACACGTTGCGCCCCAAAGTTGGAAACGCAGTTTGCTCAATGCCCGGCCGCGCGGCCGCTTCTGTGGTAGAGTAGCGCAGTTGCAAGATGCACAGGGTCGATACTTCTTGGTTGAGCAGCCGCACCCAAGCAAGCTTTGGGATGAAGCTGAGTGGCGAGAAGTGTTTCGTAACCCTAATACTGTTAGGATAACCATCCATCAGTGTGCCGCAGGACAGACAAGTCCATCCGGGGCTCCGGCCAAGAAGCCCACTGCCTTCGTAAGCAACAGTCGTATCCTCTTGGAACCTTTGGTGCATTTCATATGTCCAGGAAATCATCAACATGAGCTTCTTGAGGCAGGACGAGCAAAGCATTGTGAAGTATGGCCGTGGAAACTTGCCGAGTCCATAGTAGATGGAGTTGTTCAATTAAAATTGCATCTTAGCACTCAAAGTAGCTACCCCGCAGTAGCCGTCGACGCGTCAGATCCAGTCGCAGAACCCGCCGAACCATCAAGGTATACCTGTCCCGGATGCCGTGGCCACTTGAGGAAAACAGATCGTCGACATACTCGTGATCCAGAGACTTGTAAGTGGCCACTAGAGGACACGGTAGAATGGTCATGTCCAGGTTGTAAGGCGGATAGGCCTGCAGGACATGATAGCCACACGTATGAAGCCTGCAGTTGCAAACATACTGTGATTTCACATCGTCGAGGCACAGCTCGTCGAGGCCGACATCCAAGGGAGCCATCCAGCAGAGCTTCAGAGCTTCCTGCACAGGAGTCACAAGCTCAACTGCCAGACGGCAGCGGCTTGGTGCCGGAACCGCTGGCAGAGGCCCGTGCAAGTGCTTCAGGAGGACCTTCAGCCGAAGTCCGAAGTGATGCATTAGATCGAGAGCCCAGGATTGAGGGCGAGCGTGCCGAGAGGAGGGTCGTCGCCCGTGAGGATGCAGCTGTAGGTGAGCATCCATCTGGTTGGACACGCTTTGAAATAGGACATAATTTAAGATCCCTTCGATCCAACCATGCCACCATCATTCGAACACTACGCAAATTGCACTTGCGATGGTGGCATGCAGGTCTTTCGAACATGCAGCAAATCCTCAGACAAGCAGGTCTTGGAGATGATGTGATTAGCTATATTCCAGACATAATTAATACCTGTAAGGAATGCAGAATTTGAGCCGCAAAAGGAAGAGACACTAAGCCATCGATAAGCATTGCCATGAACTTTAATGAAGTTGTTGAAACAGATCTCATGTATTACAAGGAGTTTGTGATTGATCATTTCGTATGCAGAGCCAGCCGATGGCACGCAGCCATGCAGACACCCTCAAGAACAGAAGAACAATTGCTTGAAAACATCTTTACTTGTTGGGTGAACACATTCGGACCAATGACCACATTGGTATCGGACATGGAATCAGGGCTTTCCACAGAAGCCGTGAAAGCGAGGCTGGCCCGTGCAGGAATCACCATTAAACTTCGTGGCAAAGATCAGCGTGCTCGATACATTGAGAGAAGAGGCGCCATACTGAGACACTCAATGCACGTGATGGACGCCCAAGCAGTTCGAGAAGGAATAGACTTGAGTTTCGGCACATTGCTCGCATCATGTGTTTTTGCAGGGAATGCAATGACTCACGTGGGAGGTGTCACACCTTACCAAGTCGTAGTGGGCCGCCAACCAGCATGTCTTCCGCACATCACCGATGATCCGGGCATCGAACTCAGAAAGGAAGCAAGAACTCGTGAGATTGCGCTTCAGGCGATGATCTCGGCAACCAGTGCCGCCAGAGTTCAACGTGCACTGAATTCCCAAACATCATTGACAGGAACGGAGAGATTTTCTCCGGGAGATCTCGTAGAATTGTACCGAACCCCACCTAATAAAGATACCACTGGATGGTCAGGACCTTATGAAGTGGTAGAATGCAAAGGCCTTGATGGAGTTGTGATTCTTAAGATTCATGGCCAGAACAGACCATATAGACTGCAAGATGTGCGCCATGCATATCACGTGTGTCTGGTATCATTGATGGGGCGCGCATGTTCCGATGCATCAGCAGCAGCGCTGTCTTATGTTCACGATTGGCTAGAGCAGCAGAGTCCAGGCAGAGTTGAAACATTTGGTTATGTCTTAAATGCACAGGATGAACAGGTCTTGTCGAAGGCAACCAGGAGATGGCCAAAGGTTTCTCGTGCTTTAGAATTGTTGGTCCGCCAATCGTTGCAGTTAGACCATGTCTGCACTGTTCGCATTGGAAGAGGTGTTCATTTTCTCCCTAAGATGTTAGGCCCGCAGATTAATATCATCTTTAACTGGAACACCTTAAGCCCAGACAGTATGATAGTCCACCAATCCGATAGTGTAAAATTGAATGTATCAAAACTTTTTGGGGAACAGGCGTTGCACCACGCAACCATGCAGTGCATCAAGCTCCAAGCAGATGCAGGGCTGATTATTGACGAAGAAACTGTTCCCCCGGTCTTCACGCCAGAAGAGGACCAGTCAAGTGAAGTCCCGAATGACAGGCTGAGCACCATTCCCGAGGAATCGATCTCGTCCGAGGCGCAAGCCCTGTTTGTTGAGCATTTCTCTCAGGCACCGCCCGAAGAAACCGCAGACTTGAGAGAGCTGTGCGAGTTCCTCGTGCGTGACATGCAATGCCAGACAGACATTGATCTTCCCCAGGAGGAGTTCCTAAACCGACAAGAATTTGTATTTGAAGAGTTTGATCAGCATGCAGATTGGAATGAACATTCATTGACCTACGTGGAACAACATTCGCACTTTGACGCATGTGAACAAACAGAAGATAAGGTGCCGTTTGTAGAAATGTATGTAAGTCATGAGATTTCAAACTGGTTTGCAGAAGCTGAAAATGAAAGTACGAAAGATTCTTTTCAAGTACAGATTTTTGCATCGGAAGAAATTAAAAGAGCTGTCATTCGAAGGGAAACAGACATTGTAACTCCTGAAGTGATGACTCAATATAAGGACATGATTGATGCCGCCACAGTGGCTGAATATCGCACTTGGGAAAAGTATACATGTTTTAAGAGAATTCCCAAATCGGAGGCCAAGGTCTTGATCGATGCGCGTTTTGTGGCCAAGTGGAAGTTCGTGGATGGAGTCCGTGGCATCAGAATGCGGATGGCTTTGAGAGGCTTTCGCGAACCACACGGACCTGAAGAGCAGAACTACTCAGGGACTGCGCATCGTGCATCTCAGAAGGCCCTTGTGAGCCTTGCCGCGTGCAACAAGCACTGGCGGTTTCTTTCGGCGGATGTGTCAAAAGCATTCTTGCAGGGTGCTAGCTTCAGTGAGATTCACCAGCTTACAGGTGAACCAGAGAAGCATCTGTCTTTCACGGTGCCGGCAGGGACAGCTAGGCACTTGAGACAGATCCCAGGCTATGAAGACTTCAACGAGCGCACGGAGTGTTTGATGTGCCTCAAGCCTGGAACTGGTTGTAGGGACGCACCTAAGGCTTTCTCACTAAGATTAGCCCAGATAACCCAAGGTATTTGTGGTTTGACGAGGTTTGAAACCCTGCTCGTATGACCCACAACTCGAAGTATTAATGAGGAATGGCGAAGTGGTAATGGTAGTGTCTAAACATGTAGATGATCTTAAGATTGCTGGTGAGCCAGTTGAAGTTGAAAAGTTCATGAAAGAGATTGAAAAGCATTTCGGAAAACTCACAGTCAACGAAAACAAGTTCATGAATTGTGGCATTAATCATGAACGTGATAGCTCCGGAACTATTTCAATGGACCAAAATATTCGAATATATTTCAGCTTTTATTCCGATTAATCCTAAGCACTACCAACACCTGAAGCCGACCGACCAATGCCCACCAACACTACAGGCGCTGTACTGGAGCCTTCTAGGCGCTGTAGCCTACACGAGTCTTACGCAAGCTTGGGTGGCCGTTTACATTGTAGCACTCCAACGTGTGACACATGCTCCACAGGTGATTCATGTGAAACGGCTTAACAGCTTGACCCGTGAATTGAAGAGAAGGCCACAGAAACTTGTCTATCCAACCATGAAAGCGACAGGAGATTTGTGGCTGTTCTCGGATGCATCCTTCACGAAAGAAGGTGATGCGACCAAGGGTTACAGCATGAAGGGTTCTCTCGTGCTTCGTGAAGGGATTCTCCACGATGGTTCGAAGCGCTTCCACCTGATAGATGCAACCACTCAGTCACAGAGACTGGTGGTGCGCTCTACGTTTAGTGCCGAATTGTTGGCTCTCACTGGAGCCACAGACCATGCATTCTTGTATCTGGTCACTTTTGAAGAACTCATCCATGGACCTGTGAAACCGGCGCAGCTCTTGAAGATGAGGGAAGAAGGTGGCTTTAAAACTAAACTTGTAACCATGATCGATGCCAAAAGTGTATATCACTCAATCAAAAATTCCAGTGGTAAATATCCAGCAGAAAAATCTCTCCTTGGTCACATCCATTGGATTAAAGAACTTAAGAGTACAGGCATCATTTCGACACTTCTTTGGGTGGACACTCGCGACATGCGAGCTGATGGGATGACGAAGGGATCTTGTGACCGCAGAGCCCTGCTTGAGGCCATGTCAGGCAGGTGTTCGCTTGCTCATCCCTTCGAGTCCTTTTGATCCTCGGCGAGCAACGCCGTATGCCTTCGTCCAATGCCTTGTTCGTAGGACATCTCTCTCCAATGTGAGAGTGCTCGCTGAGTTGATCTCAGCTCACGTACGAGTGGAGGTCTGGATTCGCCTTTGACTACAGTTCCACCAACTCAACAGAAGCCACCCGACTAGAAGGGTACATGATCTACACATGACATGTATATCCACTGGTGGTTCAAGGGCGGATCCGGATCAACACAAGTACTAACACAAGCCAATTCATAGCGACAGAAACAGGAGTTCTTACTTTCAGCTTTCCGGTACGTCGCGTACACGTCGTTCTAGACGGTTTTTCTAGTTGTGTGTGAAACCCTTGGACTCATAGGGAATCAGTCTATTTTTAGCAGGGGGCAGTAGCCCTCTCGTGAGTCTACTGCCAACGAAGCTGCTCATGGGTTGGGAGGATATCGGAGCTGATCACTCCGACGTACCTGCGTTAGTGGTGTTCTCAAGCTATTGCTCCACTCTCCATTCAAGGGCTAGTGCATTCTGCAGATGTGCACGTCACCTTGTCGCTCGTCGAGATCATTGCTGACTTGAACCTTTTGAACTTCAGGACTTGTTTTACCCAGGCATTTTTTTACTTAGGCTTCTTCAGGGCTTGGGGCGCTCAGTTCGGTACGCATTGTTTTGAGTGTGATTGGCCTTTGTGCTAGCCCAGCGGGAGCCCGAAGAGTGCCCCCCGCCCCAGAGTAGTTCGCAGCGAGCGTAGGAGGCTTATGCCAAACGTCAATTATACAGAAAAAAGAGTAGGCAGCCCTAGGGCAAGCCGTGAGTCGCCCATAGCGGGCTAGAGCAGCCAGCCAGTTTGGCACGGCATGAGTAGACCGCAGCGGTCGCAGACTTCTCAAGACCCATTGGGGTCTGTCGCAGCCGTAAGTGCACGCACAGCGTGTGTACAATTTAAGGCAGGCCAGGTCTAGTTAGGTACAATTTGATGAGGTTTCGCTTCATTGGTTTCCGGCCCCTCCATTTCATCCTCTTTTCCCCTCACGCACACTTTCTGTCCTTTTTCGTTTCATGTCTTCTCCGCCTTCGCGTCCTGTCATCGCACTCCTTTCTTTCTTTTGTGCGCGCAACGGTCCGGCCCTTAATATGCATGCGCACATCTACCTTTGACCCAGGATTTCAGGTTGCCCAGGTCTTCATATGACGTATGGTTCACTGGTTGTCCCTGTGCGCTTGGTTTCCCCTTCCTTGCGACCACACAACAAATCTGTCTTGCGTTGTCTCGTTCTCGTGTCTTCATCCTTTTGTCCTCTATGCGTGTGCACATGCACATTTGCTTCTCCCTTAATTTTTGTGCTCCCCCACGTGTGTGTGTGTGTGCCCCTTGAAATCACAGGGATTATATAGGATTGCGAAGCTGATTTTTCTTTCAGCAGGGGGGTGCAGAGCGCAGTGGAAACTGCACCCAACGAAGCTATCCACTTGTGCTGGAAGCAGAGCCTGATAAGCTCTGTGTACCTGCTTGAATTTTAAGTTTCTGAAGGTCTAATGAGTTCTGCAGTCATGCACGATACGCCGTCATTTGTCGGTTCGACCTCGCCTTGAGCTTTTGGCCCCATCTCCTTTTCAAGACCTCTAGGCTCCATAGGGTTTTCCTGGAATTTTCAGGATTTGGTTCCTTAGGCTGGCGTGTGGCACCGTTGTCAAGTCAGTACGCATAATCATAAGTGTGTGTGCGTGTCAACGCCTACTTCTAAGGCTGTCACACATTGCTCACTGCCCAACGAAGACAGTGATAGAACGGTCGTGAAGCAATGCGGGACGCCGCATTGTGTACTTGCACCAATTGGTTGTACAGGGTTAATGCGTTTTTGTTAAACAGTTCTATTCTCCGACCCAGCACTCCTTCTGTTCTGCAAGTCGAGGTCTACTGCACCGACATTGTAATCGCTAGAATGGGCTACCTTCACGGACTCAGTTCTTGCGAGCATCAATGTAAGTGTGTGAAACCTTTCGAATCATAGGGAATCAGTTGGTTTCTAGCCGGGGGCAGTAGCTCATGAGTTTACTGCCAACGAAGCTGCTCATGAATTGGGGGGGTATCGGGGCTGATCACTCCGACGTGCCTGCATTAGTGGTGTTCTCAAGCTATTACCCCACTCTTCCATTCAAGGGCTAGTGCGTTCTGCAAATGTGCACGGTCGTCGTCACCTTGACTTCCATATTTGTGTTACTGTAGACTTTCTTGTTCGTCAGGCAATTCTCATCGCAATGGGACACTTGTCCATGGTGCAAGGAGCGAAGAAAGCAGTTTCTGCAGATCCTGGCGGCTGCTGCCTTCCTTCACCGCAGCAGCAAAGTCCTGGATGGATTTGGGCCTGTGAGCCAGGACTCCACGATTGCAGAAATACTGCACCCGTCATGGCCCATCATGTATAGTAGCAGATTTGCGTGAAAGGGGCGCCTGGGTTTCCAGCGAAGTATTCCGTGTTTCTTAGCCCAGCTGCCTTTTTAGGCAATTTATGTGCCTTTCTCTGAAGTTCTTGAAGTTGGAAGCTGGAACTTGGCTTTGACAGGTGTCCCTAGCTCGCTTCACCACTCTTGTCAAAGAGAACCGTGGAACTGGCCCCAATGCCACTCGTTTGCATCAATGGCCAATCGGGCGGACTCCCAACTGAAAAACCCTTTTGGAACGGGCCTCAAGAGTGTTTTTTCTATTGTTTTCTCCTCCCTCCCTTCTCGGGAGGAGCTTCTGCACGCTCCAAAAATTAAATCATTCCGTCAAACCTCAGTCTTGGCACTTCTTGTGAGAAAAGCAACCATTTTGCTCGCATGTTCCTGGGAAATGTATTGAATGAGTGTTGAATGAGTGACCTTACTTGAGTTCTAAGTGTGTATTTTGGTGGGAGAAATCAGCCATCCTGAGCTGAGGCCTTTGCGAAGGCCGCGGCGCAGATGGTCTGGCGCCGCAGCCTTGGACACACTTTAGCCATGCCTTGGTCATGAACGACTGGTGCAGGGGATGTCCCAAGGGATCTATAGTGGAAAAAACCCTTCTGTCATTCCATCTCAACCCTCGCGCCTCCCTTTTAAGTATTTTTTTGGGGCGTCGAGTTACCGCAAGGCACCTGCTATGCCCGGATCATGCGAGAGCAGATGGCCAGCCTCGCTGTACTCCAAGAGGCGCCGTACCTGGAGTTTCTGTGCTGGGTGGAATACAAGGCATGACTGAGGTTCATGTATGTATCATTATATAATTCTCTCACTCACTCACGCCAACTATATAATGACTTTTGCATTTATTGATTGTGATTCAATTTGGTTGAATCTCACATCGTATGCTTGGAACTGTTTTTGTCATTTGAAGTCTTTACACCGGCAGGTTCCAGCCAGCCCTAGATCTCCTATGAGTCCTATGAGCCCACGAAGCCCTTCTAGCCGGCAGTGCCTTGACTTGAGCTTGGGAGTCATGACAGTCATGACAGTAATGATTTGATATGATTTGCCTGAAGCGAATCGAGGGTGCGATGACTCTCGAGTAGAGGTTGTCCTTATTTAATTTTCTTGGTCTAGATGGCTCATGATGGCGCTCTTTTTGCCAAGGCCAGATGGCCCACGACTGCCCTTTCTGCAGAGTGGCGAGGCGATAGAATTTCTGGGGCGTGTGAAGTTCGTGGAGGACCAGCACCTTGGGTCAAACGGGAAGGACTCCGTCTCACGCCGTTCAGTCAGCATTGAGTAGTTTAGCCTGTGACTAGGCTGACTAGGACCTGCCCTTTTGTCAAAGACGAGCTTGCGGCTTCAACCAGTGTTATCAAGTTTTTTCAAGTTATCTCAGATCCAAAGTGTAGAGGCCAGGCATGGGGAAGCAGAGGATAGGCAGACGATCAGCTCAGGCTTGGTGCTCGCATGAGGATCCGGAGGCAGCGAGCTGCAGCCAGGTGTCTCCTAGTGGTGCTGCGATCTTGGCATCTTGGTGCTGCGACTGGGGACAGGCAGAAGCGTTCTTTGAAAACTAAGGGTCTTTGTGAACGCAAATCATTCTTGTATGTAAATGGTAGTGTAGCGTGCTTAAGCATAGAGTGTTGGTTGACCTGCTGCACAACGCGCGATGCACTGGTGGGACGTGGTCGCCGCGGTCGCCCACCATGTTTGATCGATTGTGAAAGCACATGATGAGGCTGTGATCCACCCACACACTGAACGTTGCTCAAGTAAGGCACCCCTTTGCAATTCAGCGAATGATGCGGCACATTGCAGCAGCTCGACCTCAAGGGCAGGGGTTAGTGGCAGGGTGCATCACTGTGTTGACTTTGCCAAGGACACTGTTTAAAGAAGGCATTCTTATTCCTGTCACATACATGGATATTCGCAGTCACTTTTAGCGGATGTGAACCACCTCACCTAGCAGGATTTCATCGCAAGCCGCAGTGAGGGAGAGAGAGGAGAGGATTTGATCCCAACGAAGAGAGTTCCTGGAGCGTTTTGATAAGGTTTTTGAGCACCCTCAACCAGTCTGGCGGTTTTTGGAGACACCTTAAATTATCCCTGAATGCTTTCCACTCTCAAACCTGGACGCAAGGCCTGCGTGAAGCGATTGCAGCAATTTCTTCACCGTGCCGTGTTGCGATTAAAAGCCACCCGCATCATGGTAAAGGCTGGGCGCCAGTTGCCACAAGAGGTGCACATGAAACTGTTGCCACAAGAGGTGTTCATGTTTTCGCACCTTCTTCCTAGAGGCACAAATGGTCCAGATTGAGCGGGAACTGGTGGAGAAGGACACGGAAACGAAGAATCCAATCCCACCGGCTGTCGTCCACCATGTTGGCCCAGCGGTTTGTCGGGCCAAGCATCGGAGGAGCTTTCAGAGGATGATGCGAAAGCGGACCCCTCCAAGCGTCGAGCAAAGGTCTCGGCACAAGAGCAGGTGGGACGAGTGAGGGACCACGAAAGGGGCCAAAAGAGACAGATAGTATGGACTGTAAGGAAGGCACCTGAAAATATGTCAATCGAATCATTTTGGACAAGCCTGCTTTGCAAGCTTGGAATTGTAACTGGGTGTTCAACACAGAAGATCAATAAATCCGCCGGAAGTGTCTAATACCTGGAGTCTCCAGTGGTACCTAAAAATGTGTACCACTTTTTTTATGCACGTTTTCTGCTTTTAGGTACGTTTTGGAAGAATAGGTACGTTTCAGAAGAATGTGCTCGTTTCAGAATAATACTAATGGTTGTATGGCTCGGGCTTCCTGACTCAGCTTTTGTTGGGAGAAGCCCATGTTGACCCGCAATGGCCGCTCAAGGAGGCCAAGGTGAACCGATGCTTGCTGCCTGACAACTGGCGGACTCAAGTGGTTCAGTGCAGACCTTGGAGCTCTTTGCAAGCTGTCCTGGCAAAGCTGCCTATGAACATGCTATTTTAACGCAATTGAGTGCCCTGTGGCCAGACGTATTTTTTGCACCACCGGAGCATGGGAGTGAGTTTGGAACCCCAATGGTCAGGCAAGAGACTGGACCGTAGATGTAGGATTTCGACGGATTTCGTGTTGTGTTTCACCTTGCCAACTGGTGGGCCAAGTTCGATGTTGAGAATGCGACGACTGCAACAGATGGAACGACTGCGTGAATGGAGAGTGGACATGAGCACATACTACTGGGAGGCAGGGCCACTGATTGGAACCTTGACGTCAAACTGTTACTGTAATTTCTTCCCTTGTGATTCGCATTTTGATATGGTAAGGCTGGCATGTGGGCTGTTGATCTTTCATGTGCGAACAACAGCAGGTGAAGTGACGTTCGATTGTGTGCTTGCCTCAGGTGTCTGAGTGGCGGAAGTCTGGGCATTCCTTGCCAATCCCAACGATGCCACCGTATCCAACTCACGTTCCTTCACAAAAGGACCCTTGTTTGCAAATAGTTTGGCCCTTGTGGCACTGTTGGTCTATGATTGTCATGCGGTGTGCTAAACAGTTGTGAGATACGGATAGATAGATAGATAGATATATATATCTCGTATGGTCGTGGTTTGATGCGTATGTTGGATGTGTCACACTGCGCATCCAGGTGCTTTACAAGTTGGTTGTGGATGCTCGAAAGCTTCGCATTTCGGCATGGAAAACCAAACATTTCAATAATTGCTACTTGCAGCTGTTTGAGAGTTACGCCTGGCGAGAATTTGAAGTACTTGGCATTGACTCCTGGTAAACCCAAGAGTGAGCGCAAGGCAAGCTGTCGCCATCACCCAGTGACTTCGTTGCTTTGGCGCAAATGGCCCGGCAACAGCCCGTTGACGCCACCGGATCTGAATGGCACCTTCTGGTGGGAGTTTCTTGGCTTTGGTTCACCAACGTGCAGACTAAAAAAGAACTCCTTTCTCAAGCAAGCGTGCTCCTAAGGATGTGGCTGGGAGCGAGACCTTTGGGCAAACTCAAGATACATTCTCTGCCAAGGTTGGTGAAGGGTCACGGGATTAGTATTCCTGGATCTTTATAAGTGCTCATGGCCTGGAATTTTAACACCAGTTTTGTATACGTAGTTCTGCAAGGCTTTGGCTTTCTTGGTTGTGTGCTGAGGTCATCGAGCCACTCTTGACTCCGAAAGGCACTCTCTTGAGATGAGGGGACGAGGGACGTCACTCGAAGCTTCAAGCTGCTACCGCGGTTTTCCAGAGCTTGTCTGGATTGGAGCAGTGAACAGGCATGTACAAAGATGTTGTTTTCCTCTGAATTAACTCGGCAGACAGTTTGCCCTGGCTGAGCCAGAGTGCCAGGCTGTTTGACCACGGAGGGGCACGAGCGGCAAGAGTTTGGGTGGTTTTCCACATGCATGTTTATATGCTCTTTAACAATTGAAGCTCGGGTCAGTGGCATCCAACATGTTTGTTTCTTCCTTTTTTAGAACAGCTTTTGATGGTTTAGCAGCTCCACCCGAAGTCAAGCCCCCGCATGTTGAGAAGACCCGTTGTCTCACCCGTGCGTGGAGTTTTAGAACGCGACCCGACAAAGGAGTTCAGCAGTGCTCGAATGGCAAGAGCACTGACAGTGGCAAGATCCTGGATATCATATGTTCGATCTGAGGCGCGCAAGCCCCATGCAGAGCTCAATCTAAGCACAGGATCCTGCCTGAGATGCAAACAACTTGGCGTTTGATCAGTATGCGCAGCTTGCTTTGCAAACTGGCTGAGGAGCTTCAGCTGACTGGACAGCGTAGGTGCCGCCACAGCATGAGCATTATCATACATAAAATCACGATCTTTTGGTTGGCAGAAGGCACATATATATATATATATATATGTTCATCGTAAGGAGGGCATGTTCTGATGCACAGGGTCATGCAGGAAGTGCCAAACAAACTGGACCGGTTAGCAATTCAAATAAGATGGATCAGCGAAACACAGAGCAAATTCTGGCCCTAAAACATGATAGATGCATTTGTGGTTAATTGTGGATACAGTGGTTCAACTAGCGTCGATTGCGTTTGCAGCTGTTGCGCCCGCATGGAACTTGACAGTTGGCCTTCCCAAGACGCCACAGGGACATGTTGGCGTCAGAGGGTGGGCTTTAAGTCGAGTTGGACAGGGCAATGCATCTTTTCCTTGCACACGCTTTCGACGTCGACCGCGACCCTGCAAACAAGAAGAATAGCAGATACTGAGTCGGACACAAAGGCATTTGAGGCTTCCGCTGACAATTTAGAAATTGGTGCTGGATTCTTGAAGATGGCACCTGTACCATCAAACTAGACGGCCCAATGAATGAAAGAAAAAGCGTTTACAAAACAAATTTATCAATGTATGCCTCTACATATTGCATAAACACGAGCTGAGGTAGCAGCTGCAATTTTATAAAGGACTTGGTTTCCAACAAAGCTCAATCCGTCATCGCACCAGCACGCGAAGTCCAATGTCAAAAAGAACATGAAAGGTGCTCAACAACAACGGCAGCCTTTTAGTGCCTCCCGCTCTCGGGCCAAATGGTCCACCTTCCGTGGGCCAAATGACACCCAGTATTTCTTGAAGGACATATCATATGGGGAAAGAGGCGATCACCAACAATCTCCTAAAAATCAACCTATTCATGCAGCGCCGCCGCCAATGCCAATGCTGTCGCCTGATGGCGGGCCATATTCTATTTGTGGCATCAAAAGCTTGATGGCTGAAGCAATATTGCCGCCCTTGAAATGGGTGATATTCTTAAGATCAACGCATCCCATTCCTCCTCTTACCGCTCTCCTGGCATCTGGATTGGATGAATTAGAATCCATATATGGGCTTGTCTTTTTTTAAGGTGTCCAATTTATGTAGGGCTGGGATGTTCGACTTAGGTGAAGCATACCCCCGAAGCATACCCTGAAGCACACCCTCTGGAAACGCTACTATTTTAGTCTTCCCACTGCGCGAAGCATATCCCGAAACATACCCCCGAAGCATACTTCCGAAGCATACCTCCCAAGCATACCCCATCATACCCCATAGTCAAACATCCCGGCCCGGGAACCTTAAAAAAATACAAACCCATATATATATATAGAATTGAATAGATATATAATATTTTAAATGATAATAATATTTTGGATTAATTATATAACAATATTAATTATTGTATTAATTTGATTATTAATAATTAATTTAATTTGAAACACGATATTTTATATTATAAATTTTACAAATAATAAATTAAGACAATCTTATAATATATTTAAATAGAATTGATTTTATATTAAAATATATAAAAGAATATATTTTGGAGGAAAATTATATAATTTATATTTTTTTATAATGAAGGATAAGGATTTTATTTTAATATATTAATGGTTTGGAGAAAAGATGAGGAATATGATATTGATTTAATATATTTAGGCTAAATTGTAATTGATGAAGATTACATTTTTATGCAAATTGGGGTTGGTTTAAATGGGGATTGATATAGATTAATTATGATTATTTAATATTATTTTTTTTAATTTAAACATATTAATTAATATTATTATGGAAAAAAAAAATATATATTATTATAATTATTGAAATATTATTTTACTATTTTTTTTTTAAAATATTGATGATTATATATATTGGTCGCATTTTTGAGATTTATGATTCGTAATGATTTTAGATTTTATTTGTTCGGATTTGATTTTGTTTTGTCTTTATTTTGATCGTATTTTGATATATATATATATATATTTCTATTAATATTGGATTTTTTAGAATTGATATTAATATCGAAAGAAAATATTGATGTTATTGAAATTTATATTAACATAATTAATGCACGCGGGAGCAAAAATTACGAGATAGATGTTTATCGCTTCCTTTTTTAGCCGGGGAACGCCAAATTTTTAAGTGATAAGCACATTTTTTTTGGAATTAATTATATTAAGATATTATATCTGAACGACTAAGGAAATGGATTCGAAATTTATTGATTTCTGTCTATAGATTTCGAATTCCATGGATATTATGTATATTATTTTTTAAATTTAATCATTATTTATTATTTCCCAATTTTGCGGCAAAGAGGTAAATTCAATTCTTCTCTTTAGCAATACCGCGAATATTGTCGACGTATAATAAGGTGAAATCGTGCGCTAGCGGACACAACAATACGACCCTGGCTATGAGGTTGCGTAATACAGCACGACCTCTGCAATGAGGTTATGCAATGCGGCTTCCATACTGTGCGCACGCACCCGGCAGCCTGACACAATGCGTGCTGCATTCGCAGACCATATTTCTCGTTATTAATGAATATCAATTTATCATTACCTATTTACAAAACCCTCTGAAGAAACCTCTCGCGTCGCGGAATACCATTCGCCTTAACCTTTTGCCCTAGCGTGGCGATATCGCACCGCATCGTGGAGCACCGCTACACAATTATTTACGCACCCTTCCCATTAACCATCCACCATAGCGTGACGTCCATCTCTAGCAATACAATCCGCACCCCTCCAGCACTATCCTTATGAGGGGGGGATGGTCACTGCGGTTTCGACGCAATGCGTGCAACTGGGGGACCATAATTAATATTTATGCGCTTATTACGTATTGCGATTTTTTACGCGCGCCTCTTTTGACACGCCTTTGCACAAACGAGCGTCGACGCAACGCGAGTCGCCCACTGCCCTACGGGCCTCCCCCTTCACAAGCACCACGCGTACGATCCACTTATTGAATCTTTGGACGGCCTTTCCTCTAATTTAGCCCAAATAGTTAGACCCATGATTTTGCCATGCCGGAATATGCGTGGAAAACAATGATATTTCTATCCTAGGATTTAGGATATTGCCCTTGCAATTATTCGTGGGAGCCTCATGACATGCAAAATGATGGTTTAGGAATAAATCATAACAGTGTTCTGGCGCCCAGGTTGTTTCTTTCGAAAAAAACATATAAATCCTTCCTCACCGTTCCACAACGGCCTTTACGCCAATTACCCGGTCCGTCTCTACCTTTCGTAATTTCCCGCTCAAGTAGATTTCCCTCCCCTTCGAATTTATTTTTGAATATATCCCCCCCTCCCTTCCCCCCTGATCGTTTTATCCCGACATGGATTACTTCGACACCATCGTTTTATCCCGAAATGGATTACTTCGACACATCGATGATAATTTGGCATTGAACACTCTAAGTATTTCAATATATATAGAGACATGATATGTTATTTTTAGTGCTTTTTGTCGTTGAGATTGTTATACTATATTGCATATTCTATATATTTCTTCTCCTCCCGTTATCCTACCTTTCGTATATCCCTCTTCTTAAATAGAAATAATGGAATGTTTTTTGCTGACGAAATTATATCGTTGTTTGGCATAAGTGGTTATTGGGGTAAATCGTAGTATGGTGAGTGGTGTAAATGGCGGTTGGTGT
Source organism: Durusdinium trenchii (assembly GCA_963970005.1). Taxonomy (NCBI): domain Eukaryota; class Dinophyceae; order Suessiales; family Symbiodiniaceae; genus Durusdinium; species Durusdinium trenchii. The sequence goes on from CAXAMN010012002.1 coordinate 468,470, forward strand.
AAATAGTGGTTGGTGTAAGTTGTGGTTTTATATGAACAGTGGTGGGTGTTAGGTTTGGTGTAAATAGTGGGGCGGTGTAAAAACGGGGACTAGGGTAAATCGTTGTTTGGTGTGGGCGGTTGTTGGTGTAAATCGTGGTATATTATGTATATATTGGCGCGTGAAAATCGTGATTTTGTATTAACGATTGTATTGTACGATGGATGATAAATCGTGATTTATTTTGCATGACATATATTTATTATATTAACGATAATTTGAACTTATTAATTTATTGATAAGAATATAATATATAATACAAAAATTCATTACAATCCGAAAATATATCAATATTTCATAAATATATTTGTTAATTTTTTGAATATATTTTTAATATTCTATATTATCGATATTCCCGCAAAACAATGCATTTATCATAAATAGAAATTATCGTAATATTAACCATTCATAATAATATATTAGTATTATAGTTAAAACCACTATATTTAAATATTAATTAAATAGATCTTTTAGTTGTTCTAAGAAATATAGATGGCTACCGGTCAAAATTCGGATATGCATCATTTCGTGGGGATCCGAATATATGGAACGAAGGGCCCATACCTCTGCAGAAACCATTAAATTTATAATATATATATATATAATGAGTACATATATTATCTAATTATGTTCCGCCTCGCCCAAAATGAGAAAATGGAATGGGGGGTCGCTACTTTACCGTTGTTATTAACCGCAAATCATAACGAACCGTCCTAACAGACCCTTACACACTCAGACGCACTGCCAACGTCGTCTTTTGAAAAATCGGATCTGTCACTAGCAATTCTAAAACATTATAAAGAATCCAGGTTGGGTTGTGGTCATGTTAGGTATATATCGTGGTATGGAACGAATATTGCAATCACATTGCCTGCAATTTCTGGATAAAATGGAATATGCGTGGGCTTAGACTACATATCATGCATCAGATTCTTTCAAGGTGATAGTCCTCCAAAGACTCAAAGTATAGGCGAACAATATCAGAAGATCATCGGCAACGCTACTAGAGCTGCGGCTACCATCGACTTGGAAAGGGAAGAGAAAGGAAAAGGGATGGAAAAGAAATAGAAATAACGAAAGATAAAAAGAAACGAAAAAGAACGAAAGAAAGAAAGATATCGAAAACGAAACCATGAAAGCCAAAGAAAACCGGCCGGCGCACCGTTCTGCTTTCGTTTTATCCGTTTCTTCCTCCTCCCTTCGGATCGGTCGGTGCCCGGTTGTTAGGCGTAAGCTTTTAATTTATTATGATATTAAAATTTATTAAAGTATTTCAACGGGCCTAGATCAAATGTCTAGATCAAGGGTATGGATCGGTTCCTTAAGTTAGGTATAGATGGTGGGTAAGATTCAATGATATAGAATAGTGGTGGGTCCTTATATATAATTCGAATCCTTTAGTGTTTTGGGTATGGGATTTATGTTTATATACATGAATGGAATTTGCATAATAATAAATCTATATTTAATAAAATTTGAAAGAATTTAAGAATAACAATTCTAAAAGACATTAAACTAACACATATATATATATCAAAAAAATATTAACAGAATTATATCAATTTAGATATCGCAATGAATTCATTCATTTAGCTGCTAGCAGACGGGTCGAGGTACGCATTTAGCTGCTAGCAGACGGGTCGAGGTACGCCCGATTCGAGGCGAATGTCACTCACGGTGCCATCCACATCAAATAGATATTCTTATAGAAGGCATGGTCACGCGCAAGTCAGGCAGATGGTCTGTCATCACACAGAAAGCCTGACCCTAAATTGAACAGGACCGCTTGGTAGTATCCTTCCATTGGTGTGTCGCCCATGTGCAAAATTCCAGCCAAAAATTGAAATTCATGCCAAGTAACGTAACAATGGCAGCCATCAGACATTAAAGAGATATTATATTCCTTTCCCAAATTACCTCATGGTCGTGGCGATGATTCAAAGCTGGATACCTTTCAAATTGGATGCATATCCAAGGATTTGGAGAGCGAAAACCATTCACGAAAGATATCTGATTAAATATCGCAATGAATATACTACTCCTTTAGCTATTGCTACTGTCACTACCACTACTACCACTATTACGACAACGACTACTACCACTACTACCACTACCACTCTACTACGACGACGACTGCCGCTACTACCACCGGCGCAACGACATTGCAAGATTCAGACGTCGCGTCGCCATATGCTGTGCCACAGAATAGAAACAACCAATGCGAAACCAAACCGCCAATCATCCTCGAATATAAAATATAGTAATATTCCATTCAATATAAACACATATATCTTTTTCGAAAATAATAAATACATATATTTATTTTACAACACAGGAGACCACCGGAGTGCGTATTTTATGTGTTTTTGCTGCCTATTTTCATCTGTGTGCTATAAATTACCATTGTGGCCTGCATTCATGCTATGTGAAATTGCCTCAATGCCCTTTGTGCTGGAAAACAAATCCAAACAGTCTCAAAAAAATATAGAGAAAACAAAAAAAACATTGAAAACAAAACTAAAAACTACAAAAAAACAAAAAAGCACACGCAAAAACTTTGAGACAAAAACAACAAAAAATAATTCACAGAGACTCTTGGCTGGACCCCCCCCCTTTCCTTAAGATTTCCCCAATTTTTGTGTATTCTTGTATTTTAAATATATTTTTGCTTGTTTGGTTTTCCCAAGGCTTTTTTTGTGTGTTTGTCTTTTCCTAGGTTATTATTGGTTTCTCAAGGTTTTTGTTTGTTTTCCTATTTAGGTCAATCTGTGTTCTTGTTATTTGGTTCAATCTTCAAATATGTGAACCTAAATCTCACCTAAAGACATGTATTCTTTGCTCTTACAATGAAAGCGTCTGAGTCCACCACTCCCTTTGTCCTTGTCGAAATCTCCATATACAAGTCTGTGCATTAATTTATGATTGGTATCAATGTGGTTGCCAATTGCATATCCAATCAATTTGACATGAAATTGTAATGATATCTACTGATTTACATGAAATTGTTATGAATCTGGGTAAGTTGTAGTTCTAATTCAATGCTTGTTGTTTTTGCTTCGGCTATGTAATTTCGAATCCTCCTCGACTTATGCATCTTGTAACTCAAGCGTTTTATATCTTATCATTTCCTTTCTAGTTCAATTCTCATCTAATTTTAAATAGGTTTAGGTTATAATTCAATGCAAATTTATATAGTTGAAATTCGTTTTTAACTCAAATCTATCTTAGCTCTATTTCAATTCCAATTGATTTTATCTAATTCTATTCTAGCTCTAGCCTATTTAATTTAAGAAACCACATGCTACAAACCCCCGTATTTTATAATATTTTTTGCCCTGGGAGTGCTGGGAACAAGATTAAAATTCTTACATAATTAGATTATATTTATTTATAGTAACCATTAGAAATAATATAGACATATTAAAATTGTTTTATGTACAAATTTCTAATTCAATAATTTCCCTCTAGATCTCTGGGGATGATCATTTCTACAAGGAAAAATATATAAAAATCTTTAGTTCAAATATTTTCCTCTGGATCTCTGGAAATGATTATATTAATTTAATTATACTATATATCAATAAATAATTCTGATTTCAAAAGATATCATTTCATGCATATATATATATATGGGATATCTATTTTCCAAGAGATCCAGAAGAAAATTTTGAAAATACAAATTCTTAACCGCAGAAATCTAAAATGTTTAATATATAAAATTTCTATATATTATTTCAATCTGAAAATGTTTATCTGCAGAGATCTATAAAGAATCTTTTATACCATTAAAGGATCTATATAAAATAATTTCACAAATCTAAATATAAACATAAATAGAGATCTAGATATATTTTTGTGGCCTGTTTCTTTCCTGATGAATTTGTTCAAAATCATATAAATTATTCTTTCCAAAACAATAAAAATATATTAATTCAAGAATATATGTTATGTTTATTCATATAAAGAAAGAATAACAATAAATTATATATATCTATTTATATAGAAAAGGATTATCATTAACATATTTACCTAAAATTTTAGGAAAACCAAAATTCAATTACCCAATATCCAAATAAAATATCATAAATCAAATTCATTCCAACATATCCAATCCAAAAACAAAGAACATCAATTAAAAACCGAATGAATACAAAACACCGAATATTTTGGCATTCAAAATTCATAATTAATACCTATTAAAATCGATTATATTCAATAAATAAATTATCAATATTATATTGAATATTATATAATTTAGTTAAATTCATTCCAATTTAAATTTCATATTATAATAATCAATTTTAATAATATTTAATTTATATAATAAATATATTATATTTTATCATTATGTCTATTTTTTCTTTCTTTTATATATATATAATTAATATTTATAATATATACAAATTTATCAATAAATTCTCTTTATATTTTAGTTTAAAATATTTAAAAAAAAATATATATATATATCAATCCTTTTTATATTTTATAAAATGATATTCATCCATATATTTTATGAATCCAAATTAATATCAAAAATACAAAATATATTTAAATACCTAAATATTCAATTATTATTATATCACATATATTATTCCATTATAAAATATACCTAATTTTGGATATCCAAGGCACCCAATTTTACAGGAACCTAACAAAGTCATCCCTCAATCATCCCTGGTCACTGTTTCAATGCCAAATCACAATGGCAACGTTGTTTCCAAAAAATCATCCCCCAGTCATCCCCAAGAGCCAACCCCAATAGAACGCTAATACCCAAACAATACTTATCACCCAAAAAGTAAACCCAAAGAGTGCAAAAAACAATGGAACGCGAGTTCCAAAAGAGTGTGATTTTAATTGATCTACATACGTTTATTGCCCACAAATCCCACTGGAACGCTATAGAAATAGTTTGTTGACAAAACAGAGTCTGTGGCCACATAACCAAGGTAGGGACTAAGGATATCTATTATATGTATATGGGAAATATTCCAGACAGCTCCTCCACGAAAACCAAAAGTCTGCGATGTAATGGAATTCATCGGCACTACGACATAACTCTCGCGTGCTTTACACTTCGTTCCCGAACAAGCCTCTAAACATAAGGTAATACTCAGACATGCTCTAGGAATTGTAGATACAGAAAATAATAATCATTCGACACAGGGAAATAATCTTTCTATATAAATTTTATGGAAATGACCAGGTTTTAGATTTGGGAGGTTTAGTGAACCGATTAGACCGATTCGAAAACCATGCAAAAAGCCATACTTTTCTAGCTTACTTGCTATCTTACGCCCTTTCTTAGATTCTTACCACCCCTCAAATATTTTAAAAAAGGTTTCCCGTAAAATTCTAACCGTAATTATAATTAGAATATAATTTTCTAAATATAAATATTTAGTAAACATTCATTCAATAAATAATCCCTAAAATAACCTAAAAAATGCATATCATATCATACACAAGATCGGTGCATCAACAACAAACGAACCTAAATATATTAATAACCGAAAAACACTAATCCACTACCTTCCACTCATAATAAATGCCTACTAATGCTTACATCAAACTCTTTATAGATTGGTAATATATATAACCCAATAATAGGTCCCTTTCCAAGCAACAGAGTTCGCTTGTGTTTTGGAAAAAAAAAAAAAAAAAAAAAAAAAAAAAAAAAAAATTTTCCCAAAACAATTCTCCCAAGAAAAAAAAAAAAAAAAAAAAAAAAAAAAAAAAAACGATTTTCCGCAAAACCTTTCCCCCAAGGCAAAATAGCAATCACTCAAAAAAAATGACGACATTATCTTTTGCCTATATAATGTATATGTCCATGGAAATAAATTCCTATATTATTGAATTCAATAATTCACCCAATAGATAATATATATTTATTCTTTGATTTTGATGCGATGTCAGGTGAAACGAAAACCACCAAACGAGTGAAACGCAACACCTGGATTTGGACCCAGATTACTTCGAATATCTAGTTGAGCGAACGCAAATTATGATAAATTATGGAGTCCGTATCTGTTGCTCGTATTGTATTCAGATGTCTTTCTAATGGATGAGAAATTGTCTCACCTCAGACCAAAGCCTTCACTGTTTGCGATCGCCTTGACCAAAAATGGAAAACCAAAGGCTGCCATGCGCTGGGATGCTATGAGCGGACCAAATCCAACATTCTACCTTTCCAATGTAAGCAAACCCAAAGGTCTTATGGCAAAACATCTGCGAACTGTTCCTCCATCTACCTCGCGCCGCTCCTAAGGCTCTCGCTAGGAGCAGGCCCTTCTGAAGCTTCTCTTTAGAGGAGAAGCGTGGCAAAAGCAATTGGCCTGGCGATGCCAGTCTGTATCCGGTCGAAACACCTGCATACTTGATATGCCAGGAAGGCTGAAGCATGTGTATGCTGAAGGTAGACGGTCGTCTCCAACGCCATTCTTTTGCACAATAAGGCCTGCCAAAGGTCTGAAGACCTTGCCCACAACAGTACTGACCAGTTACTGCCCGGTGTGTCTCAAGCTCCATAGCTGGCCTAGGGCCTGCCATCCTCTCAACGGGACCCTGTCACTGGCTGTGACGAAGACCACAAATTGAGCCTGCAAGAAAAGGATCAAGGACCGCCTTTTGTTGACTTCCAATTTCGTGTCCGTGGCTTTCTAAGGCTATTCAACAATGACATACTGTAAACCTTTCCAAGTACTCGGACTCTTTGCCAGTGCCTTTTCAGCAGGGCTGAAACTTGCCAGCACCTGGCAAAATCAACTGCCTTGGTGGCTTGTGGCGGCTCAAGAGCAAAGCCTGTTCCCAGTTCCAGCCTCCCAGAACCAGGGCAAGTAGTCGGACCTCTGTGCCGCAGCGCTGCCCGGTTTTTGATCCAAACCAACGATCCTCTTTGGCATCGTTTGGCTTCAACACCCCTCAGGTTTAAGGTGATGAACCAAGCCCAGTTCACCAAAGGTTGGAAATTGCTGAACAACTAAAATTGCCTCCTGGGCTCTCCAAATTGTCCTAAAACCTGCCTTAACATGTACCTAAACTTTACCTCTGGTTTTCTCAAAACGTTTGGGATCATGCATGACATATGCTTTGTGTGTTAATCTTCCTAAGAATAACTGAAACACCAGCTATTGTGTGAATTAATGTGTTTCCGTTGCCAAAAAAACAACAAAAATTACCTGAACGATTACCTCCACAGCTTCCTCCAGCGGAATGAGCTTGCGGCTCTTCTTCTGATGTCCATCCCTCTATCTCTGCACCAGATCTGATGGCATTGACCTCGATTGCTCCATCTCCAGTTCGGCAAAAACACTGCACCGGAGTGCAGTGCACCAAAGTCTGAGATCCTTGCGTCAACTTTGTCTGCTCCTCCGCAAACAATTTTCTCCAATTGAACCTCGGAAAGCCAATTGCGCCGTTTTGGGGAGGTGTTGGATGGTTTTGGTGCATAGTTTGGGTTTTTGCACCTCGGAAACACATGGGTTTGGGGCTCAAATCCTCTCATTGTCATTCTATGTGTTGCCCTCTTCAGTGGGTGCTCTGAAAAGCCCCGTGCATTAGGACGTCACCCGCCGCTTCATCGGCTGCGCAGCTTCGTCCAAGGGCTGGGCGGCATCGACGATGGTACGAAGCAGTGACCTGCTACGAAGGCAGGACGTGGCCCAGGACGTGCCGTGTCAGCACGGACACACGACGTTTTCTCCTGCTGTAGATGGGAGGCCCAGAGGTCCAATCAAGCCGGGTGGACGAGCCACCCAGTATGGACTTGAAGCCTTCGCAAAGAGGTCTCAGCCTCACAGGTGTTTCTTCCGGACGACCTGGGTCTCCACCGGAAAACCCGCTGTGGGTAAACCCCGAAACACCGAAGTGATCACCCGCTGTCTGGGGAACTTCCTGACACAGGAGGAAGCGACGAAGCTTCGAGTATCAACGGGGCAAGTGACCGACTGGCTCCAGAACCGAACGAACGTTATACTCTCAAATCGTGCAGAGGGAAAAAGAACACATCCTGATCCTGCCAGGCAATAGACTTAGACAAAACCCCAAGAATCCCAAGAGCATTTCCTCTGAGCATCTGCAGCATCTGAATTCGCTTCATGAATGCGCAGTGCACAGAGCCAACCAAGGCGTTGGCTGAGAGTCTATTCTCTCATGGAAGAACCAATCAATGTAGGCCTACCGGCAAACATGCTTTTTGTCCCTCTCTGTCAAAGGAGAGATAAGAAAAACAGCATCAAGGCATATCCAACTTTCACATGATTCAACCAGCTGCCTGTATGAACTCACCCTTGTTCGCTTGAGAAATCGACAGGTCTTCTGCTAATCGATTTCCGCCTGCACAGCACCATGAAGCAGCCCTGTTTGACTGATCCCTTCAGACTGGGCCGGCTGCGAGGCCAGGCCAATTCGCCGAAGACCTCCGCAATGTCCTGCAGCGAGGCCAGCAACGGTGCCCTACGACGGTGGAAGATCGGGCCGGTGTGCACCAAAACAGGTCCTCTTCGGTGTACTCCAGAATCTGACGCAAACTCCTAGGTGAAGTCCACACTTCGATCAAACGTCCTGGTGGAGGATGTCTCTGAGCTTTGGACTTGGCCGTGTCGGGACAAACGGCCCCCAGGTCCTGTCGCGGAGGCCGCGGGAAGAGATGGTGCCAGCACGAGACTTGCAGTATTTACGCATCTCCAAACAAGTGATTCTGTTGGTAAGGGGTAGACATCAGGCTCTTAAAAGCCTGTTTGCAAGTAGTAGGGATTAATACATGATTAAGTAGGGTTCGTAAGGATCAGAAATCGCTCCAACGAATCGACGAACACGGAAGGAGCCGACATCGGCTCCTCTAGGCACAAGGTCCGCGCACAAGGCGAGACGAGTGCCTCACAGGAGCGAAACGAGACGCTGCGAGTGTCCAGATGTTGGAACAACAATTAAATCTTTGGAAGTAATTTTGGAACCTGAAATTGCATCATTGCATCTTAAATTGGCAATTACTTGATGCAATGCTTATCAAAATTATTAAGTAATCTGGGAACCTGAAATCTTTGCCGGTATACCAGAGGCAAAATGTCTGCCTCAAAAATGATCTTCTAGGAAAGTATTGTGGATGCTCGTCATCGAACACGAAACCCCAATTTCTTACAACCGCTGATCTAAATTAAATAGGCTTTGTCCAATCCTCACAAACGGAAGGAATACCACATAACAAATCAAACCCATCACAACATATCACAACCACACATTTCGCTGATTTTCGAGAGCGACAGCCTTTGTTTGCCTCGGTGAATCTCCTTTGTGACGTGACCTGGGTGAACCGAACCAACGCCCCTCCGACCGACCACGGTGCCCCGGTCACCTCCAGGAGTCGATCGTAAAGAGCCTCAGGGGAGTCGAGCGGCACGTTGCACGAACGATGCGGAAGCGGCCCAAACGGCTTTGGTTTTGGGCGTGCAAAGCTGGGGATCACAACCGATGTGTTTCAGGTGTTGGAAGATCCTTTCTCTGTTCTGACCCTCTCTCTCTCCCTCTCTCTTCTCCTGAAACTGCTTCTATGTGCGAAAACTGTTCGGTTTCGCGTGCGCTAAATGTTGATGACTTGGGTCGGCGCCCGCGGGAAAATATTCGGCACATGAGTGTTGTTGAGCACAGCCTGCGCTCTTCCAGGGCAAGTTCGGCACCGTGGCACTGTTGAATCAACAATCGCTTATCGTCATCGCATGCCATCGCCAATAGGCTGGATCTATGATGTAGATTGTGTAGTATGGCCGCTAGGCAAAATGTGACAATCGTTTGACCATGACGCTTTGACTTGTGCAGTTCCGGGAGAGGAGGTTTCCCGCGTCCCGCCACATGTCCTGGCCCAAAAGAATGCCATACGAGCGGAAGCATTGTTCAGAATTCTTAGCTTGTTCGTTGAACCAGTACCTCCAGCCGCACAAATGACTGTGACAAGTCTCTGCAATTCCACAGCTGATGACTGATGAATCAGTTCATTCAAAACGATTCAAAGCTAGGTGCCGCACATTCTAGACCTCAGAAGCTTGCAGTTAAGATGTGCCACTTTCAACTGAAAGGACCTATAGAAGGTTCTGTATGCTTTGGACATCCAAGGCACTGTTCATCGTAAACAAACAACTTCTCATCTCCAAACTCACCATCCAGGAAGCTGCGCAAGGCAACCTGAGACGAATGCCCGTTGCCCAATCCCTGGGCCCAAACACAGCCCATGCCAACACAGCCATGACGTCGCGACCACCCGACCACCGGCCCATGCCTGGAAAAATTCACGGGTCACTCCTGGTCCTCCGGCCTGTCCGGCACCAATGGAGCAACGAGAAAACATGAGAAACCGCTCCATGGAGTTTCGGCCTCCTCTCCTTGGAAGCAAATCCGTAGCCTGGGTAAGACATCAAAAGAAGCACAGCTGACAGCGCAATGCTTGCTGCTTGGGATTGAGGAGCTGACGGCTGTCGCAGGTCAGAGTGGTTGGAGCATGCACCAAATCGTTCCTTACAAGAATCTGCCACGAGGTTTTCACGGTCTGCTGCACAGTGACAAGAAACCAAAAACAAAAAGAGGCTCAACAAATCAAAAAACAGATGAAAAAGACACAGTCAGCATGACATGGTTAAACTCCAAATAGGCTGAGGTGGATGCCACCACAGCTTGGATGAGCCGTTTTGGCCTGAAGGTCTGGCCGAAGCGAGTAAATCTTTCAATCATTAGGTCGACTGATGTCCAAGCCGTTTCTGGCCAGTAAATGAATCTAGGAGGGATTATGAGGGGAACATGCATCCTTAAAAATGTATAACAGCCATCTGGGCATACCAAGTCACCTAGGACCCCTGGGTGCCAATCCCATTCTACCCTCCAAGATGCTAATGAAATGGGGGGTTCCAAGATTTCAATATGTTCGCGTCATTTTCCATTGCCTGGATAAATTGAGAGGGGCCAACATTTCAGACTCTAGAAATCTCTGCGCACACCGGATTTGCAAGGCCTGGTCAACTCTCAATCAGCTGCAATGTCAGCCCCATAGATCTTATTTTTGCACCTGCTTCTGATTCGTCTGTGTCTTGTACGACTCTGTACGACTCTGTATTTCTCTATTGTGCTTGGACCTCACCTAGCAAAAAAATGTGTGGCTAAAGTGGCAGGGACAAAGCTTCAAAGCAAAAACAAAGACTACCAAAGCTGAGGACACACATTTTGGATAAGGGACCAAAACCTGGTGGGCATCCAAATTGCAAGGCAAACATACACTTGACAAAATGGCAAAGGCCAACGCGCAATCGGCTACACAACAGACAAAGGTCAGCAATCTAGAGTTCTCTCTCTCTCTCTCTGGTCCAACATCAGTTTCCAAATAAATTGGGGGGGTCCAACCCAACGTCTCTGGCTAAAATCCCTCTGATAAAAGGGGGGTAGCCAACCTCAGATCCAAGTCCAGATAGACTCAGATAGATGTTATTTTTAACATAGGGTTCTTGTCAGACCCATTTTCTTTTTGTGACCTTCAAAATCAGGTCGGTCCCCTGGCTAAAATCTATCTCCTTCCAGGGTGTCAAGTTACCCCCTTTTAACCTCCATGGCCAGACGGCTCTATGTATATATGTTCAGATGTACTTGCTTCAAGTGTCGACCAGGGACCCGGGCTCGCGTGGAACCTCAGAAAATTCCACGCGAAACGTTTGTCCAATCTCCCCTTCATTTCACCCAAACCTCTCAGCTCGAGCTCTCTCCTGGGCTTCTTACCTCGAGCTGAAGTGGCACGATGTGTCCATTCTGGCGAGTGGCGCCAAGCCATGTGTTTGGCAATGTTTCTCTCAAAGGACAAGAGCTGAATGCTTTTCTGTTCAACCTGCATCAAGCTGCACCAGGACTTTGGGGACACGTTGGGAAACTATATAGCAAGAACACCCTCAAAGTATCTGGAAGTCTACTCTGTGGCAAAGCAGAAAAAAAACCATTCGTTCCAACATATTCCAGTCATCTCAGCATCGGTTGATATCAACTTCAAGCCCTGGCCACCTGCATCTGCTCCCAAACATCACACAGCAAGCAAACCTGCGCAGTATATGTGGCAATCAAAGCCCAAACTCCAATGGCAGGTGAGCTCATGATAGCATCAGTCAAATTGAGGATCACCTTCACAAACTTCAAACGCTTGTCTTTATTATTTAAAGATCCCAAAGCTCTTACGCAGCAATGCCCAAGTCGGACAAAGTACGGTTTCATCAACTGCTTTCGGCTTTCAGCCAATGTCCGAGTCTCAGGCTCTGCGAAAGTTCATAGGCACCAGGTTGCTATGAGTGAGAAAGGAGCCTTGTACAATGATCAAACTGCCAAGGCTAAACTCATCAACAACATCTGTAGGATTACAAAACAATACAAAACATCACACCTCAACTCTCTAGGTTTTTTTCTTCGCCCGCCCTTGCGAGTCGTTCGCTACTAGCAATAGGAAAGGCTCCTAGGAACAGGACTGAGCTTCCGAAGCGCTCGCACTAATGATGTTGTTTCCTACATTTGAGGCTTCTTGTTACTACTAGTAAGGCACCTGTTACTACTAGCGAGGCACTTGTTTCCTTAACCAAAGCATCTCCAATGGTCCAAGAACTATGACTTGCCACAAATGCATCCCCTTCCTCATCTTCCTCTCCCTCTGGAGAGTAGGCGGTAAGAGGCTCTGGCAAAAGTGATCTGTTATTCTGAAGCGCCGGATGTCCACGACGTTTGGCACCTCGGACAATCTCAACACCTCCAGCTGCTACACTAGTCCAGTGGACCTAAGGATTGTTCATGTATGTTCCAACCCAAGGCACGCCACAATTTCGGGACTTTCACTGGCTTTCAGGCTTTTCTTGATTCTTGATCGAATGATGCGCAAAAACGAAGGATCGAGGCGCCTTGGCGCTTGGATGCTTTCGCCACCGCTGGAATTCCGAAAGGGGTTCGCATTTGTTGATGCCTCCAGGGCTGCCAAAGCGGAGGCTTGAACAAGAACAGCAAGAAAGAACACTCGAATCTTTCGAATCTTTGAGCAAGACGCTACTAGGGGCTCCTGCCCTTACTACATCTTACTACTAGGAGCAAGACGCTACTAGGGGCTCCTGACCTTACTACTAGGAGCAAGAACGCTACTAGGGGCTCCTGGCCTTACTACTAGGAGCAAGAACGCTACTAGGGGCTCCTGGCCTTACTACTAGGAGCGAGAACGCTACTAGGGGCATTGCTCTTTATTCAAAAGGAGCTCCAAAGCACTTCACAGAATCGTCTGCTCGAGTATTCCGATGGAACTGGTGTGCCTTCAAGAATAAAGCGTTCGTAGTCAATCTTGGCAGGCAAAGTCAATTGGCTTCACCGAGGACGGCTGCGAAGCCATGCTTCAATGCGAAGTGGTTTATTGCATGGCTTTGACGTTTCCTGGACGTCTCGCGTCACTAAGGTCACTGGTCTCTATCCCTGCCTCCATCTCCATCTCACTCCCTCTCACTCCCCCTCTCTCTCTCTCTCTCACTCTCATCTCAGTTACGCACCTTTGGACCTCGACTGCTCTGCTCTTCAAGGCGCCTGACGACCATCGAGGACGCTGGAGGACTCGAAGCTGGCGACGGTGACGGATGAATCGGTGAATCTTAATCGTGATACTCGCTCCAGAAGTGTGGAGGATGGCGGAGGATTGCCATCCTCCATTGAGGTTTTACAGAAGTATTGAAGTCCTTACATAATATGCTTAAATACATATAGAGAGAGAGGGAGAGACAGAGACAAAAAGAATGGATGACCATCCCCATTTAACCGATTTAACGTACTGGAGCACAGTGATTTGAAGTCTGTCCCCCCACACACACCGGGGAGATCGATCGCGTCTGGGCCCCGCTGGCTGCTTTCCTGCCTTGTCTTGCAAGGCAACTCGTTGGTGTTGTATAAGAATTGAAGCCAACCTAAAATGGCACTCAGCAGCCGACGTGCGATAAGGTTTGACGTTTTTTCACTTCGCAGCTTCGAAGATCTGATCAAAAACGTTTATATATTTCAAAACACTTTGGGGCTTCAGGAGGTGGCCAACGGCATACCAAAACCTCTCATCAGACTGGATGTCTTTTACATCCTGGACCTGGCAACATGATGCAAAAATGATGCAACATGTGCATCTGGGTTCAACATGGGCCAAGACATGCACAGGATTTATGAGACATTTCGCATGTGATCCGCCAGGAGCACATGAACCACACGGGCATTGACCACATCGATGGCGGCCTAGGCAAAACAAAACATCCACGGGAGCCAAGGGAGAGGACCAGCCGAACGAAGGCCCCACTGCTAAACAAGCCACAGCAAGCGCCTGTGCTAATCTCTCAAAGAGGGAAGTCGGCCATTCAAAAGCCAACTCGTTTGCCAGCCTTGGCAAAAGCAAGGCTGAGCGTGCTTTTGGCGGAAGACCGACCTTTAGACATGCTAGATGCATCAGTGGACAAAGGAGTTATAGATAGTTATAGTAGATCAGATGCTCCTTGGCCAAACTTCATCCGTGAACCACTCAGCTTGAGGCTTTCTGCGGTCAGCAGCATTGAGATGCAGGACGTGCCATCCTACAAATGTTTCACGAGCCAATCCCACTTAGGGGTCCTGCAATGAACCTGTCCGCTCAGTCCTATCCGCTCGGTAATGTCAACGACCCAGAAAAGCCTTCTGGACCTCAATCTTTTCGAACAGCATCGAGATCGACTGTCAAACTGGTACTGTAGGAATCGGTGCTCGAACTGAAAGCACCTCGAACCCCCCACTGAATCAAACCCCAAAATCGATGCTTCAACCAGATCGATTGCTTCGCACATGAGTTGAAGACAGTTGAAGCATCGAAATAAACATCGATCCAATCATATCCAATCGAAACTGGGCAGGTGATCGATGACAAGTTCTCTCATCTGAGCGTTCAACAAGTTCTCATCGTTGACCTCATCGACCTCGACCTGGGACCATCATGGACCATCGATATCCAGCCATGCGCTCGGACCACAGGCTTGCTCGGACCACATGGTTTCACACGTTGACTGGCGTGCTTGGCCAAACTGCGAATATTTGACTGCCACACTCCCACAGGTTGGAGATGGAAACTGCACGGACTTTCATGTTGAAAGAAGAAACATGCCAACAAGCCCTGAGAGGGACACATCGTTGTTCCGTATTTTGCAGATGTTGCACATCTTCAGATCTTCAGACATGCACAAACTCGAGTCGTCGACCGGACACGCAGCTGAGATCATGGCCATAAATGCATCCAACAGATCTCTGGATCTCGCATGGCAATCCTGAAGGACAGTTCGAATCCCGAGCTGTTGGGTTTTGTGATGTTTTGCATATGTGTTTTAAAGGATGGACCAAATGGATGGAAGATGGAAGTACCAGTTTAATCAAATCTCCCATGCCTGGCAAAAGTCAATGTCGCAGTTCTCTGAGCAGTGGTAGTAGTAGCGGTCCGTTATTCCTGACCAAAGAATACACAGCACTCAGCATGACCAGATGCGAGAAACCCAGAAACCTTGTGAAGACAACCAGGCCGGCTGTGCGAGTTCCGCAGTTGTCACAGATCTTCTTGGTGTTGAAGACCTTCCGCTCACATGAGCCAAACAAATATTATATATATATATATATGTAGATCTATATATATATATACATGTGCATAATTGATTGCATAATTACACTTGACATCACTTTAAACACCCCTTCTCACTGTGTGCTTGTCCCATTTGAACACTCAGTGCCCAGTTGAAGAACTCTCTTCTGCTCGGCCGCGCGCCGGCCGCCGGCCCGAGGTTCCAAGGTGCAGGTAGAGAGTTTCTGCACCGGTCGAAGCAGAATCCACTCGGAATCCGAAAAGAATGGAAACATGAGGCCTCGGAATCCGTATATTCATAACTAATATGCGGATCGTTCTCGTATTGTTGGTGCAAAGAAGCACAAGAACCAGGTGAACTACTCAAAACAAAACCGCCACAATCCGTGCAGCCACCGCGCGTTGTTGAAATCGCATTGAATATTTTTCTCCTGCCTTCTCCAGCCTCCTGCCGCTCCATCTTGTGTGGGTGTGGAATGATGCATACCTGCCGAAGCGGTAGCTGGTTCATGTTTCAAAAAATAAAACTTTGTCCTTGGGATTCAAAACAATTGTTCCCAGAATTTAACAATTGTAAAGGAAAAATAAAGAACAATTCTTGCCACCATTGTTGTCCACACTGTCTCAGGCACAGGATTTTCCCCAAAACTCCAATCAACAGTGTCTCAACAGAGTCTCGCAGTCTGTATCTCCAGAAGTTCAGCCTCTCTTCAGTGCATTCACCCAAAGACTCAAATTCAACACTGAAGGCATCCTGAAGACATATTCTTTTCCTGAAGAATAAACAAAAACAATCTTTTTACATCAAGCATTGATGCTTCGAGCAATGTCTTGATATTGATCCCTGGCACCAATGCCAACTACGGTCGACCGGTTCGGCCTCGTTCTGGTCACGTGGTAGCGCATTCGTCAACAAGGGCAAAAGGGCTGACAAGAGAGCCTGGCCGCAGGGTTTTTGTGATTGGGTCCCGGACTTTTGGTGAAGCTATGGACAGTATGGCATAGGGCCAAGGGAATCGAAAGTGCTCCAACCGGACTCCGCATGTCCATTAGAACTCACCAAGATTCAGGGAAAAGTAGACACAAAACGTTCTCAAGAAAGGCCAACCAACACACATGTGAAAGGGAAGCCAGGCTGACCGATAACCATGTTATGCAGGGCGAAGACGGCTCCTGAGAGTCTTGAGCATTTGACAAAGGTACAGGAGAACTTGAATGCAATGTAGCAACATGTCTAGCAACTTATCCAATTTGTGATTGATTATCCATTTCCTCGGTAACAGTCTCTCCAACCTTTTCAGATTTTGTCACAGCCCCAGATTCAGCAAGGTTTTCTCTGCCGTTCCTCGTCCAGGTCAATGTCCATGTCGACATCCGTCGCATCCTTCGGCTCCTTCCAGGGCGGATCAACGGCATCCCGTCGCGACAGCGGCATGGCTTTTGTTCTCATCGATGGCCGTCGAAGTGTCTCAAGAAGTTGGTGCACATCGCGAAGGTCATTAAGATGCCTCTGGATGGTTCATGCGCGTGTGTATCTGATTCTCTGCAACATTCGATGACACGGCAGCGCAGCGAGCGCAGCGCACCTCTGTACTTCCAGTTGCCGGCGAAGATGCTTTATCAGGTTCTGCGCCAGCGGCACAGATCAGGTATTGAGACATGGCCCCTTCGAAGACAAGAAACACTTTGGCGAGGCTATCAATCTGGCTCTATGACTTTGGTTGCTTGACGCTTGTCATGATAAATCTAGACCCAAACCAATTTGGACAGCGAAATTGAATTGCTTGGACTGTCCTGAAACGTCCAGCAGGTCTAAATCGCACTCCTGTACCTACCATGAAATAACGCAAAGGCGCTTGCGCGAGGCACATCACCAGCAAACTTGAAAACTCAAACTGACACCAATGCAATGTGTCCAGAACATGAGCAAAAGGTGGAACAGTGAAGCACAATCTGATGCCATCCACTTGGCATGTCCTCAAACTTAGCTTCGACAGTCCAACAGGAACCTTTCTTGATGTCGTACACACAAAATGTTCCCCAAGTCCCCATTGCTTGCGTAGTTCTCGACATACAACCAACCTCTTCTTCCACAGAACAAGGTCAAGCGAGTCAAGCGGCTTGAGTCTTTTCCAAGCTTTTATGCACTCTGTCAAATTGACTCAGTCCGTTTTAGTGGAGCGGTTCGTAACCTCACAGATTCCAAAGGATTTTGGAAACCTCCGTTCCCCCGGCCTCGAAAGGTGCATTGACTGTCTCTGAGCGGTCACTGAAATCGGAGTGTGCAAAGGGGCGCCTGCGTCAGCGGACGAACTCAGCCGCAATACAATACAAGCGATCGGAATGTGCGAGAGCAATACAATTACAAGCCGCAACCTACAACCTGCATCTGAGAGCCTCAACAGCAGTTTCTTTTTACCATTGAAAGTCCTCGAAAAAGCCGTTTGCTCTTTGAGGGATCAAGCACAAGAGCTTACGGCTTACTCCAACATCGGCACCTAGGCAAGGCAGGCATCGCCCATGCCTGGCAAGGCTATGTCTCATTCCCTGCAAAGTGTTTCCAAGATTGTCCAAGCAAACAGGTTCTTTGAACTTCCATCACACCAGCTGGTATGCTATCTCTCCGATACCACACCACCCTTTCATATTCTTTCGTGTGAGAAATACACGTCAAGAAACAAGATATGCCCAAGTCACAGCAGCACCACGAACGAGATCAGCTAACTCGGAGGACCATCGACAACTGCCCTGGCGCAATAGACCAACGACATGCTGAAGAGAAATTACCATGGTGAAACATCCACACCATCTGCGCTTTTGCACAGCGTTGCTATGCGCATTTTTGTGTTGGTCAATATGCACCAATGGATTCTCGTGCATTCTCGTCGGTGCTTCAGAAACCACCAATGGACCAGTGGCCGTCTGGGGGTTCCCCCAAATCTCGGGCTGGACACCCTCCGAAGCTCTTGGCAGTGCAGTCGATTTTTCTCCCTGAGTAAGACTTACCCAAAAAAGAACTCATTGCCCGGCCTTCTTGACCAGTTGATCGAAGGCTTCGGTCACCCTCGAGTAGTCTCTGGCTGGGCCTCGACTAGGGGGCCGGGGGTGATTGAAGTGGCTCTTCTCTGACCCCCAAAAAACGCTGCAGCGTCTGCAGCATGTTCTACAGTATCATTTGTTGATATCTTTTGTACGACTTTGGGTGGCAGGGGGACTCTCGGGCCACGCGCCCGAATTCCATCGAAGATCCTTCCAGATCCCATCCGAGCGCTCGGGCCATGTTTGGGTGAGTGGCCAGGCCAGAACGACCTCAGCTGGGGTCCCATCATCCAATCTGACGATGACGTTGACGGAAATGTCATGTGTGGGAAAACAACAAATGCAAAGGACCTCAGGAATAGTGACTATATAGTGGAACTTTAATCTTTGACGGTGCCAGTTGGCTGCAAACAAACCTCGAAATCTGCTTCCAAACACACCCAGACTCATCCAGGTGGCATAAAGACATGCTTCTTGACAGATGTAAAAGCAATTAAGAGGCCATACGGGGCCATAACATGGGTACAGTCTGACTGAGGTGTTCCAAAAGAGCCGCTGCAGGCTCAAAGGCCGCGGCTCTGCCAAGTCGGAGGGACTTTGAAGCGTCTCAATCACCTGAGGCGGCATGACTCGGAGGGACCTCATCGCTTGGCAACCCCAGTGGTTCCGGTGGTTCCGGTTGGAGGTTGCTCCGGTCAGAAACTGCGCATCTCAACAAAAGCATCCACCACAAAAAGCTCACGTGCCCCCGTCTGTAGCAACTGAGGGCAACGATCTTGCACTACCAGGTGGTTACACTGCCATGTTAGGTAGGAACCAACGAAGTGACAACATGCAGGAGTCACATGGTTCCATCTCTGAGTCGGCCACCTCCGATAAGCACACAGTACTTTGGTGACTGTCCTGACGTGCTTTGCTACCAAGTGAAACACATTGAAATTTATCGTGTAGCAAATGTGACGCAGTTGATGTTTGAACGAAAGAAACACACTTGCACGCATCAAAGGGATCCTCAAGATGAGCACAAAACACAACTCCTCAGAAACTACTTATCTTAAGGATCATTCAGGAACCAGTTTAAATGCTCAACATGAAGCATTGAGCTCTGAATGGATCAAGCCACTGTCTCAAATGGCTTCAGCCGCCATGGGCTAGGTATACCCATCTTGCTTCAATCCGCCGGCCCCGCAAAGCACAATAGCTAAAGCGTGCCACGTGCCTTGGCTGCTAGAGCTTCCTGAATAGCGGTTTCAAGCTCTTCGAGATTGATTGGCATGGCGACCTGAGATTGATTCGGCGGCAAACACGAGCGAGAAGAAATACACTCGGACAAGCCACCCGTGCTTTTTGGACTGTAGAACAGCAGAACAGCCCTAATTCAAGTTACCAATTACTGAGCTTGCAGCCGGCCAAGCAAATGGGACGCGGCAAGTCGGCCAACCGAATTGTTTGGACACAGTCACTGCAAAAACTTCTTGAGTGATTTGTTGATGTGTTCTTCAAACTGCTTCAGTTGGTCCGGATGAAGGCACTTCTGGTGCTAGGCCTGAAAACTTTGTGGGCAAGGTCCCAGAGTTGTTGATGTTGGCTGTATCAGTTTGATGTTGGATTTTGTTCCATCTCAGTGGCATGCAATGGGCAATAACTTTCAATGATTGATCCACGCCGATGTCCATAGCAATTGTATCAACGATGCAATCGCTGCAATGTCCATTGCAAGAACTGCCAACGGTTCGGGGCCCAATGGAGGCGGAAAGCCCATGTTTCTAGTGAATGATTCATTGAACAGTCCACATCATTGATATACGACTCATGGATCACTTCCACAGCCCATGTTTCTGTTTCTAGTGAGCCCATGATCTTTTCAGGGGCCATTGAACATTGTCCACTTCCATGTCAGTGAGTCCGGAGTGTACCAGCCCATAGGGGGTCTCCTGACGAGGTACTGTCCACCAATGCTCGCAGCTTTTTCCGCCTCCCTCATCAATGCGACCGCCCAGACCCCCAGCAGCCGCAACGCGGCAGAAGTTCACTCGGTCTGCGACCAGTGACGAATCCAAAGGAGGCCATCACTTGTCTGCCTGAACTGGTGGAACTGAAGCACTGCAACAACTCTGATTTCGCATGACATTCCAACCACGTCAAATGCTTGCGAAGATGTATCATTCTGGAGAAACCCAGCACTGGATGTTCGCCGATGAGAACTGCACAGTAATGGCATGTCTCGGGTGTGGTCCAATATCTTTCTTCCTCTTTGCAGTATGGGGTCGACCTCCAAGCCATCAGTTTGCAGTGTGGGTTGACCATTCGCCATGTTCATACCGCAAAACTTGAGGGTCACCCATGTTCATTCTGAACCCCCCTGGCGTAGAATGGCTATGGCCCAAACCATTCAAGGAAACTGCTTGCCTGGAAGGGGCTAGTCTAGAGCTGTTTCTTCACCAAAAAACTTTCTGTTAATAAAGGTCAAGACGTCTATGATGACATGAGGTGAGGTTTGCAAAGTACCCTAGATTGCAACGTGCAATCATGCGTTTTGGCATCTAGATGTGCTGGACCACGTTTGGCATAAACAATCATTGCCCGACGTATCGAGCCTTGGACCTACGTGCGCACTGAGAATTAAGCATCCCAAATCCATCCAATTCAGTCTTTTCAGATCTGGGAGTGATGAATTGCGTGGAGGCCAAGTGAAAAACAACAAAATGCAAAGAACTGTTGGCTCCAACTTGCTAGTCCCTTTTATCTCTTGAATGCTCTCTCAACCAATGGGACATGGAGATGGGACATGCAGCGCAATTAATTGCTCAAATCAGCTTGAATTGTCTTGCAGCCTGAGCACCAGGACAGTTTTGCGGCCGATGCAGGTTGGGAATTCTGGACGGGAGCATTATATAGTCAACTGAACTTGCTGTACTTCAACATTAGGAAGCTGACTTGCACGCCTCACACAACATGCAAGGCTTGACTTGGTGTCAAACTTGTCAAGGTGGATGCAGCAGATAGATACTCGAAAAGGACAAACATCTCTGAGCAAGCCTCTGAGAAGGTAGATCCATTTTGAGGAGATTCAGGATATATTGTTTGATTAAATATATTATATATATATATATTAGCTACTCAGTGTGGGTCCTACAGTAGGTGTCACTGGTGCTCCTCAAATTGCGAATGCGCCTCTATCCTCCCCACCACACCTCCAAGCCGGCCGCCCGCCGCTGCAGGCAGTCTCCATGCCCTCGCATCATCGGGAAATCCCTAGCATATGATAGAAGCGAAGGAGAGATAAGAGAAACAATTGGACTCAATCCGACCTATCCCATGGTGAAATCGTTTTGAACATCACCGACACTCACGCATACCAGAGCAGAAATATATTGACATCATGAGACTATGAGAATCGTGCGTTGTCTGCCAATGCAATTCCAAACCATTCGCACAGCCCGGGATGCATCAAATCACCTCGAAGAGCTTGATCCGGTAGAGGCAAATGTAGTTGTGATCCCATTCTGGACCTACACAAAAAACTTGAAGGACGATGACTACGACGCATGCCGCATACTGCTCCTACTGCCATGGCTACTTCTACTGCTACTCTACTCCTACTCCTACTGCTACTGCTTGCTGCTGCTCTTCCTACTCCTACTCCTACTATACTGCTACTCCTGCTACTCCTGCTACTCCTCCTCCTCCTTCTCCTCCTACTACTACTACCACTACTGCTACTGCTACTCCTACTGCTACTACTACTACTACTACTACTACTCCACCACGACGACGACAACAACTACTAATATTAATAGTAATGATATCACACTCATGTATCTTCTCAGTATCTTTTTATATACAGTATCTTCTCAGGTGCCCAGACTTCCAAGCGTGGGATGAGCTTGGATGAGATGAATGGGAACATGTTCACTATATAGGCATGGGCCACTGATCCAGCAAGGAGCCAAGGGAGCAAGCCAGCCAGCCAGCCAGCCAGCAAGCAAGCAAGCAAGCCAGCAAGCCAGCAAGGGAGCAAGGGAGCAAGCCAGCCAGCCGGCCAGCCGGCCAGCCAGCAAGCAGTGGCTTGCTTGGTAGTGCCCCTGCTAGCACAGTCACATGTTCCTTGACATAACGTGCATACTCGGCCTGGCCTAAAAAAGGCCCCCAATGAATGTGCTGTGATCACATCCCCTTACACAAGCGAACAGCTTTGACTTGTCAATGGTTTACGGAGACCGTGTTCTGCAAGAAGCTGTCCATATAGAATAAACGTGTTGATCCTCGTGAAATCCAGAAATGACCTTCTAGACTCTGAGGCAATCCCAAATTGCTCTGTAACTAAGTATTGCTTTGGGGCCAACACCTCAGTCAACAGAACGAAGTGTAATTACTCGCCTTCGGATTCCGCCAGTCCCTTCTCACAAACCCCACCTGCAAAAGCCACCCGGATCCCCGTCAAAGGCACGTTGGTGTTTGCCAGCACAAAGGCCTGGCCCAAGAGCAAAGGGTCAGGGACCCTTGAAGGCAGGATGTTCCTGCCGGCATCGATGCGGCGATTTCAAGAACTTCATAGAAATTGTGTTCTGGGCTGTGTCTCAGTCTCTGTGAGGTGCGTCTCAAGGGCTGTTGAAAATAGAGGAAGCTAGATCGTGGAAGTCGCCCAAATACAAAAGAATCAACATAACATATTTCAGCCGATGAAGGGTCCATTTGCGGGAGTACATAGTTGTTATTTGTTCTCATCCCTTAACCTACCTGAGAAACTGGACTCTACCAAGGCAATTTCACCATCCTGCCTGCACTGCAGGTCCCGCCGAAGAGTATGTGAAGTCTCCCAGGGCTTCAGTGTACCTGCTGCAAGTTCAGTCTCCTCTTTCTGCCAAAACAAACGATTTTTGACGATGTTTTGTTATTCAATTTTGGTTGTTCTGACGGAAAGTGAATTCATCCGGCATGATCCGGAGTCCTCTTTTTGACCCACAAGTGCGTTGAATAATAGAGCTTTTGCGAAACCGGCGAGTTCTCGTGGCCGAATTTCCGGGGCACTGCTGGACACCAGCGACCTGGCAGGCACTGATGTCGAAATGGGGGAGGTCTTGTTGAACAGGGATGAGCCTCTGTGGGTGGTCAAGTATGTAAGGGGCTCCAACTTCCTTGGCCAACAGTACTGAGTGGCGTAAGTCTGCAGAGCAGCATCTTCATAGGAGATTTGCAAGAAACAAGCGAGCTAAGGTAAACTAAGTTTCGACTGACAGGTCATCAAATCAGAATTCTGAGGTCTCTCAAAGGAGGATGCGCAATGGACCAAGTAAGAGGCAAAAACATACTTGAGACGCATGAAACGAAGGTTCAGAATCATCTCCACATCAATCCTCAGGTACATGTCTGTCAAAAGTGAGGTTCAAAGACTCAGAACCAAAGGGAAACCCAAATTGCTAGTAGTAACAGGTGCCTTACTAGTAGTAACAAGAAGCTATTAATTTAATTTAAATAGCTTACACTCGCTTCGCCCTGCTTCGCCTCTCCGGCGCCAAAGACACTGAAGTGTCGGGGCAGTGAGGTGGGGCGCAGCGCCGCCCAACGTGGGGGCTGGCAGCACGGAGATTGGCTATGGAAGAGCTGGAACATTTTGAGGACCCTCTTCAGTTGGACTTGAGATTTCAGCAAACAGCCTTAAGACCAAAGATCCAGTGTGGACTGGACTTTCTTGGAAGGGTACACAGAAAAAGACATGAAAAGACTCTAGGAAGCAACAAAAAGTTCGTGCCTTCAATCTTCCAGATTCCATTCGTCTCTAAACCCCTCACTACAAGTCTGGGCCTGTTCGATCACTAGCTGCTGCACCCGCGACGGCGAGCCTCGGCCGATACCGTCATGAGGGCGATCACTCGGTCACTTCACCGATTCACACGACTCCGCCATTTCCAGAGGACGCTACTAGGAGCAAAGGGCATCGCTACTAGGGGCTCCTGGCCTTACTACTAGGAGCAAGGACGCTATTAGGTTCCTTTTTGCTACTAGGAGCAAAGGGCATCGCTACGAACGGAGCAAAGACGCTACGAACGGGGCTCCTGGCCTTACTACTAGGAATATGTCTGGACGCTACTAGGAGCAAGATTGCCACTTCATGGACTCCACATCTCACGACTCAGCCACCCACGCAAGCGCAAGGCCAGCGAGGCGTTGGCACCCCGGAAGGCAAAGCCTTGGCGTGAGCTCATACATTGACCCAGCAGTGCCCAGTGCCTAGGCCTCTTTGGCCGGCCAAAGTACAAGTACGCCTGGTCGCTTCAGAAACCATGAACAAAAACCAGTCTGCTAGTGCCTGCCATGGCTTTGCGACCTGTGACCGGCTGCCAATTCAGTGTCCATCATGTTCCCTCTGGGCAAGT
The DNA here is from genome assembly GCA_963970005.1 of Durusdinium trenchii. Taxonomy (NCBI): domain Eukaryota; class Dinophyceae; order Suessiales; family Symbiodiniaceae; genus Durusdinium; species Durusdinium trenchii. The sequence continues at coordinate 493,544 of CAXAMN010012002.1, forward strand.
CTAGTAGCTATGGCCAAGCACTCTGCCCATGAACTGCATGGAAGCAATGTTCTACATCTGCAGCGGCTGCAATGCAGCCATGCAATTTCCCACTCAATCAGGGTGAATACTTCAAGTGGTGTAAATATGCTGCTTGGGCGCTATGCCACTCAAACTTCATCTTTCCGCATCTTATTGTCAAGTCGGACTGCCTCAGCCTGCGCTCGTTACCATGCGCATTGCTGCCCTGGTATACCCTAGCCCTAGTCCATCTGTCAGGCCGATGCAGGTTGTTGTTCCTGGTGGTCTGATGAGTAATTTCATGACAACCAGGCTTTGGGTAGCATTTCAGCTCACATGCGCATTGGCACCCATTTTTAACAACAGGTTTAGGGTTTGGAAGCAACCTCTCACTTGGTCTTCTGGCAGTCCCTCTTCTGGGTAATCGAGGAGTTGCTGAGCACAACCTCAGCGCGATCACCATTGCTGAGAGCTTGCATGAAGCATGGGCGCTGTTGATGAAAGGACCTAAGGGCATTGGAGGAGACCACTCATTGCGTGCACCAGCGTCGAATGTCCGAATTGTTTCCAAGGACCAAGCAGAAAGCAATTGTATCAGAAGCCCCCGGCATGAATTCATTTGCACCCACCTTCCCCAACAACTAATAAGAAGCTACTAGGGGCTCCTGGCCGTACTACTAGGAACAAGGACGCTACTAGGGGCTCCTGGCCTTGCTACTAGGAACAAGGTTCGCTACTAGGAGCAAATCCTGGCCGCCGTGGTCCCTTCACTGTCTTCACATGTCTTCACCATTGTCAAATGGCTCTCTCAAGGTCAACTCGGTTCTCTCCAAGTCTTCCCACCGAGGCGGGCTGCGACCGGTAGAGCTCCGCGCGTGCCTCAGCGGTTTTTGGACGGCCGACACCAACGCCGGTATGGAAGGAAGTGCATTCGACCCAAGTTCCACCTGCCATCCCTGATAAATATATAAGGTCTGAAGGCTTCAAAATGAGGCATGTGCATCCATCTTAAAGGAAGCCAAATTGATATTGATGTCAAGTATATACCCACCGTGAATGCAACATAGAACATAGAATTTGGGAGCAGCCACAAAAACGGCCCACTGCATTCACAACTCTCACAAAAAAAATCTAAACAATGAAACACTTCAATACGTGCAGAATCTTGTTCACAATTCATGGTTGAGTCCCAACAAATCTGGAGCCCCATGGAATAGGTAGCAGCAGCTGAAGTCAGTAGCGTTCCAGTGCATCCTCACCAAACAGGCAGTTTAACTTGCACTGGACCACTGCGACATGCTCCTCATCATTCTTTGCAACTGGCCAACCATTCAAACCAAACCAGTGTTCCACAATGACGGGGCCCTTTCCATAACTTTGGATGGGTGCATAATTACTGTATTAAGATCGAACGGTGTGCGACAAATGCAGATTGGACAAACATCGATTTGCGAATCCCAGCTGGTCTTTTGCAGAGTCTTCTGACCATGTGGGATACAAGGTCTTTCTGTGTGGTTTCGAGTACTCCCCTGCTTTTGACCTCGTCCACTGTTCAATGCGGCTTGTGGAAAATTCTGGTTGGGTCCTTGCAAACAAAATCACACGACATTATGAGACACGTGGGGGTTCATCAAACAGAAGGCTGCTTATATATGTAAATGCATCGGCTCTGGAACTTAACTTACTACCTTATTTTTCCGGCATACTACAGTACTACAGCAGTAACAAGGGCATTTCTACTAGTCACAAGTGCATCGCTCCTTAGTAACAAAGAAGCTCTTGAGTACTACGACTAAGCGTACTGACTCTCACGCTGCTCCCCGAGACGGAGAACGTCTGGACACCGGGATCCCTGACGCGGAAGATGGGCAAACGCGTGAGTGCGCCCATGCCCAGAAAGACCTTCGCGTGGCGGCAACGCCGCTCCCCACACCCCCCGGGAGAGACCGGTAAAGAGCCCCAGCGGATGGGTGTTGTAGATGATTTTCTGCGCCCGGATGTTGGGTTCAACACGGCGCCTATCTCCTTCCTAACAAGACATGATGTCGTTCTCTCCCTTCGGACTTCCAGCCAGCCAAAACCTTGACAATGACCCATGGACGTCCATGGACTCTGTCTGGTAAACAGAATCAACTGATCACCTGTAGCTTTCGGCCTGATGTAGCCACCCACTGCTCAGCGCTCGCGGTGAGGTGAACCCTTCATCCACCTGCAGCCGCTTGTGCAGAAAAGCCCATGAAATGTGGACAGCATGAGCTCGACGTTCGCAGCGGCTCAAAACCTCGAGGCCTAGGCCCGAACGTTTGCATTGTTTTGCACCAAAGCCTGAACCCTGAGCTCACCCGTTTGTTGTGCTCAATCGACTTGAAAGCAAAGGTCATGCTGTGCTCAACAGATCCTAGAATGTCGAGTTTCTCCACAGAAAGAACCTGCCGCTGTGTTCATTCCTGACCCATGTGGAGGCCCGGCAGGTTCAAGTTCGATGCTTGCAACTCCTGGTAAAACATGGGGGACGGGTACATCATCTGGAGCACATGCTCTGTTCCTGCACAGATTTTGGAACTTCCTCCACAACATGTCCTTCCCAACGCACTCCTTGTCTTCTCTTCAAAAGATACATACATACAACACAAAAATATGTGTATATATATAGTGGAAAAGCTCTTCGATGTTTTTGATGTAGTTGGCTGGCAAGTCCTTCGAGATGTGAGACTAACAGCATAAGGTTCTCTTTATATAAAGAAAAGGGCATGTACCCATGCCAAGCTTGAATGCCCATTGATCTGATTTGATGCTTTCTTGCAATCATTTGATCCACGATGTTTGCATACTATTTGCCCGAGGCAATTGGGATTCAAAACCTGTCTGTGGGTAGCTGCCATGAGCTGGGCAATTGCCAGTTTTCTTTCAACCTCCCGAGTACTTTGAGAGCAAGTCATCTTTTTGAGACTCCAGGTCATACAGGCGGTCAAGCCGGGGGGGTCACCAGGTCATACCAGGCATGTTGTGAGAAAAACCACTTCAGGACCAGGACAATACATCCAACTGCTTCAGGACCACCCGAAAGATCATAGTGTTTTTTCGCCTCCACTGCCAGTGGACTTGGAGCAAACAAGCATGTGCGCGCCTGGCCAGGTGGAAAACATCATGGCCCTTGAAAGGGATATGTTTTTGGTATGATAAATGTGTTTTTTAATCTTACAACATGGGATCACTTCAACAACCACGCTTCTTTCACCCACTCAGCACCTTTTTACAGATGTTCCCCTCCATACCTCCATACGAAACAGTACAAAACCTATACCATAGTGGTGTTGATCTTTTTGAGGCTTCCTTCACTTGGCTTCCTTCGCTTGTTTTTCCAAGCCTCGCAGGGGGTCTGCAACAGCTGCAGCAAGCGCTCTTGCAGTTGCAAGGGCCAACCACCCCCAGTGGCGCAAATCTGAAGCACTGCCTGCAGGGTTTCCACGTTTCAGAACCTCATGTACTCGGATGGCTGGCAGCTGGGAGTCCGTCCCACTTGTTCAGACGTGCAAGTTGTTGTCTTCACACTAAATTTTAAACAAGTGACAAGAGGAGCCGAAGTGACAGGGTCCCAACATCAGCATCTAGACGGATCTGCGCTTTTGTACAATCTGTTTTGAGTGCCCGAACACATTCAGTAAACCCAGTGTTTTCCTCCGAAGCTCTACAACATCAATGAGGCCTGCATTTTCAAAGGTTGCGAATATATTTCTGGATGTTTTTTCGTTTTTTTTTTTGATTTTTTGTTTTTCGTGTTTCGTGGCAGGTGCAGTACTTTGTGGACCTTGCAAAGCACATTTCGTGGCAGGTGCAGGACTTTGTAGGCCTTGGAGTGCAGAGTTTGTGGCAGGCGCAGGACTTTTTGCGGGCCTTGAAGTGCAGATTTCGTGGCAGGTGTAGTACTTTGTGGCCCTTGGAGTGCAGATTTTGTGGCAGGCGCAGGACTTTGTGGACCTTGAAGTGCAGATTTCGTGGCAGATGCAGGACTTTGTGGGTGTGGAAGTGTAGAGTTGGTGGCAGGTGCAGGACTTTGTGGGCCTTGGAGTGCAGATTTCGTGGCAGGCGCAAGACTTTGTGGACCTTGAAGTGCAGATTTCGTGGCAGGTGCAGTACTTTGTGGATGTTGAACTGCAGAAAGATAGAAAGATAGAAAGATAAATTGATAGATTAGATTAGATTAGATTAGATTAGATTAGATTAGATTAGATTAGATTAGATTAGATTAGATTAGATAGATAGATAGATAGAGGAGGCATATTTGCTTGGTTAGAAAGTTTTGCACCGGGGAGTTCACCTTAAAATATTGATTTCGTGGCAGGCGCGGGTGTCGGGGATGAAGTGCAGATTTCGTGGCGCGGGGGGGGTTGGGGGGGGCGCAGCGCCCCCCCCCAGCAGCACACCAGATCCAAAGGTGAGCAGCTCGTGCTTGCTTGCTTGCTTGCTTGCTTCCTTGCTTCCTTGTTTGGTTTCGTCTCTGCAACAGGAAAAGCAAATACAAAAAGAGAAAGGAGAACAGCTGCCAAAAGAAAGAAAGAAAGATAGATAGATAGAGAAATAGATAGGTATAGACAGATAGATGGATAGGCCAAAAAGCCAAAAGCCACAAAAGCCAAAAGCCACAGAAGCCACGAAAGCCAAAAGCCACAAAAGCCAGAAGCCACAGAAGCCAAAAGCCACAAAAGCCAGAAGCCACAGAAGCCAGAAGCCAGAAGCCAGGAAAAACCAAAAAAATCCAAAAAAGAAACAAAAAAAAATCCAAAAATAAATACCCCTCCATTTTCAAAGCTTACGACTAAGATGTTGTCAAGATTTACCTTACATGTTGAGTGTCAAAAGCGCTGTCCAAACCATTGCCGAACCCTAAGGGATGAACCCTAAGATACACCTCCTCAAAAGGCGTCTCCTCCCAATTGAAACAGGTCTCATCGCCTTCCGCAGCTCTTCCTGGCACCAAAAACTGCGAATGAAGGGTTGGTTTGGAGGAACCTCAATGAACCGCCAGAAGGATGCCTCAGGTGTACGATGGTTTCAGCCTGCAAAAAAAGAAAGGAGGCACAACTCATTCTTCCAGAGATTGATGCCTTCCACCTTTCGACATTGATGCACAAAACTGCTGGAGTTGATGTCTCCGGCATAGCTTGCGTGTCAGAGAACCCTGGACGTCCAGAAGTAAAGTTGTCTTGGGCATGTCTGAGTTGGGTGGACAGCTTTCCGAACCGCCCAGCCCTCGCTTCGCCTTTTCAGGAACCAGGATCTCCGCACACCACCCCATACCGTTCACCCGTCCTGGTCGAATGACGCGATCAGGAGTCCCTGTCTTCTTGAATGCTCTGCGTCTTCCACCAGGTAGTTGCTTTGTGGGGAAGCCATGCTTGAGCGAACATCCTATGTATATTGGACTTCTGAGTGTTTGCGGTTGCACACCACTTGATGTCCGCATTTCATGACATGTTTTTTCCTTCCGCGGCCAATAGGGCCCTTGAGTTCAGCAAACGGCACGCCCCATCGAAAACATCCGCGTTCGAGTGACTTGGACTTCGTGTGCCTTGATCTACTTCATTGAGATTGGTAGCGGAGCTCGGCACGCTCCAGGCTGACTTTGTCCTCGGTGACCTACCTGATTTCGATCACCTTCGTTTTCCTCCTGACGGTTGAGAATCTGATCTTCACCCTATGTCAGGGGCAGAGCGGGGAAGCCCTAGAAGGACACCTGTCCGGAGGGCGAGGACATCAGCCCCCGGTGCACAAGCACCCCTGGCGACCGGAGGTGGCCTGTTCGCCAATGTCGAGAGGACTGGAGATGAAGCCCTCCAACTACCACATGTCCCGCAGCGCAGTGGCCTGGACTCGGGATTAGCTAAGGCATGCCCATCATCGGAAGGTCTGTCCCAAAAGACCTATAGAAGCTTCAGAAGGAGGCTGGAACTATTTCAACGACAATGTGATCGCCGTGGACGTGAGACTTCCATCGAGGGAGCTTTTCTGGTGATCAGCAAGCTACGTGATGTGGCATGGGATGCAACGGAGCAGTTGAGTTTCGATGAGGTGGAGAGATCGGGAGCACCCTTCCAACTGGTGTTTCGCCTGCTCGATGAACTGTATCAGTACGAGGACCTCATCGAAGTTCCCTCGAGGTGTGATGAATTCTTCAGTGAATTCCAAAGGAACAAAGGCGAAGAACTTCAAGCATACCTCATTCGCCACAAGACCCTTCTGAAGCGGATGAAGGAAGTGAACGTGGAAGTGCCCACCCTTCTTTCCGGATGGCACCTGCTGACCCGAGCCGGAGTTCCTCGTTGGACGCACGTTCAAATCAAGGCCATGTGTGGAGGGGACTTGGACTATGACAAGGTGAGCAAGGCCTTGATTCGCATGTTTGGCGGTGACCACAAGCCAAGCTCGCGAGATCTCGGTCGACAGTCAAACCCCAGTGCCAAGGAAGAAACCTACTACGAGGAGGAGGACGAGATTTGGTATGAAGAGGCCGAGGACTGGGTTGATGATTGGTATGATGATGAAGAGGCCTTCGAGGTTGGGGAGTATGACAACGACGATGACATCCCCGAGGAATTGGAGGAGGCTATGGACCATGCAGATGAAGCCTACGTCAGTTATGTGGAGAGTCGGAAACGCATGAAGGAGTTAGCGTTGGCCCGTGGCTTCTACCCTGTGGTTGCGCTTGGTCCGGAGGCGGAGAAGGGAGCCTACAGGAGTTTCAAAGGTGATGGAAAAGGAAAAGGAAAGGGAAAGAATGGAAACTCCAAGGGCAAGAGTAAAGGAAAAGGAAAGGGCGGTGGATTTCTTCGCAGAGCACCGTTCAATCGAAGACCAATGTCGGGATTGCGAAAGGGACCTATGACGTCTACAACCACCGCATCTTCCGAGAAGTCAACATTCTCTGGATCGACGCAACAGCATGGCCCTCGCTTCAAGCGCTACAGAAGCCAAGCCCAAGGAGTGAAAGAAGTCCCTGAGGAGGTGACTATGGTGGAAGAGATGATGGTTGAGGAGAAAATGGATTTGGAATGGTTGGACAGCAGTATGGAGCAATGCTTCTTCGCTTCGACTGAGGTTGGCAAGGCCATTGTCGATAGCGGTGCCACCAGGACGATCGTGGGTGAGAACAATTGGCACCTGTGGCTGGAGAAGTATGACTCCATCAACCTGAAGCCAGTGGAGGTGAACCAGGTGACCCGGCAGTTCAAGTTCGGTGGTGGAGAAACGTTGGTTTCAACTTACGAGGTGAAGTTCACGGCTTGGGTGCATGGACAAGCCCTCGACATCACAGCCTCAGTGGTTCCTGGATCCACTCCATTCTTGTTGGCACGGCCAGTGTTGGAAGAGTGGGGAGTGGTGCATGATTACAAGAATGGTGCAATGAAGATTGGAGAGTCCCCATGGTTCAAGCCAGAACGAAATGATCGTGGTCATTTTCTGCTTGATCTGATGATGTACCACAAGAAGCCGATCCAGGAAGAGACCTACTACCAGTTCGAGGAGGCTGAGAACAGCTGTGGAGTCTTCACCGAGACACAGCTGATTGATGGAGGTCCCCTGGATGTGTGGGACATTGAGCCCGCCATGGAGTTCACCGCCACGACAGAAGGTGAATGCCATGAGATCTTTGAAGTGGAAAGCATTGCAGAGCAAGCTGTTCGCAGATTGAGAGAGAAGCGGATCTTGCGTTTCTTCGAGGTCTATGTGGATGAAGGAAACCTGTCCGTCCACCTCGCCAATCAGTATGAGGATGTCGAGGTGTCAGGCTTCTCACTTCCAGAGTGGGATTTGAGTGAAGATGAGGTCAGAAAAGAGTTCATCAATCTGCTCAGAGAAGTCAGCCCAGACTTCGTATGGCTGGCTCCACCATGTCGCAAATGGTCTGCCATGCAAAGGTTGAACCTTCGTTCAAGAGCCCAAAAGGACAAGCTGCAAGATGATCGGTTGAAGGAGGAGCAGACACATTTAGCCTTGGTGAAGGACACGGCTGCAGTGACAAAGGAGAATGGCAACAACTATGCATGCGAGCATCCTCACGGAGCTGATTCATGGAAGACAGAAACAATGAAGTCCATGAAGGGATACTACGAAGCTGTGTGTGACAGGTGTCGCACTGGACTGCGAGTGGATGATGGACATGACCATGGCCCGGTGAGGAAGCAGACACGCATACGCACGAGCTCAATCAAGGTGGCAGAAGCGATGCACCTTCCTTGTGAATGCCAGGTACATCATGTCCAGATGGAAGGAAAGACCAAGCAGCTTCGAGGTATGCAGAACTATGAAGAAGGTTTTGTGAAAAGAGCGGCCAAAGCCATTTATGAATGCATGGATGAGTCCTGGCGAAAGAAGGAGATTGCGAAGATCATGGCTACGGAAGTGATGGTGACTGAAGAGATGACGAAGAACCAGGTGAAAGGTGATGAGAAGCCAGAAACTCATCCCAAGAAGGCTTGGCAAGTGATAGACAAGCTACATCGACAACTCGGACACCCAGGTAGAGATCGCTTGGTGGTGGCTGTTCGAGACGCAGAACTTGGAGAAGAGCTGGTGAAGGTCGCAAAGGCCTACAAGTGTGATGTCTGCCAGAACTTCACGAACAAGAAGACGGCAAAACCAGCATCCTTGCCTCAGGCATCAAGCTTCAATGAGCTGCTGGAGATGGATGTCTTTCACATTAAGTGGAACGATGAGAAGAGGAGGATCTTGGCAATCATCGACATCTACTCTCGTTATGAGATGAATGCCGTAGTGGCCTCAGAGACGGAGAAAGAGGAGCTCGGAATTCTAGATCAGTGGATCAATGCCTTTGGATGTCCTTCAAAGATTCGAGCTGACGCCTCTGGAGCCCACATGAGCGAGCAGTTCCTTCAGTACATGGACGACAGAGGAATCAAACTCGTGTTGGTACCGAAGGAAGCCCACCATCGCATGGGAACAGTAGAGAGACTACATGCAGTTCGTCGCCTCCAACTTCTCAAGATGAAGCAGGAAGACGCCAACATCCAGCTGGAGACTGCAGTGCCCGTGGCGTGTTCACTGAGGAATCAACTGCGATCTGTTCATGGGACTGCACCTGCTCAGATAGTCTTTGGCAAGACGGCAATGGACAAGGGCCTCATGGATGAGCCTTGCACAAATCTGGCTGATCCCTCCAAGGACCATCAAGCTCTGGTTTCGCTACGTCTCAATGCAGCCCGAGCTTTCTATTCCGCCAACCACAGTCAGACGCTTCGGAAAGCCCTGCTGAGCAAGAGTCGAGGTGAGTTGGAGACCTACTACCCCGGAGATTGGGTATACTACTGGAGGAGTACGGATAGTAAGCTGGAGATCAGTCGCTGGCGAGGTCCGGCTTTGGTGTGCTCCATGACGCCTCGAGATGGCAGTGATTCGTTGCCGGCTCCTTCCGTCTACTGGTTGGCTCATGGTTCATCGCTCGTCCGAGTGTCTCCTGAATGCCTTCGCCCTGAAGCCCCTCGCGAACGGCAATCTCGCCTTGAACAATTTCCTCAAACCGCCCGAGTTGCTGATGTTCAGGCTACCGTTCGCCAAGCTCTCCAACCGGTGCGAGGCCCGATCCGATTTTTGGACCTCCTGGGGGACCCACCTTTTGCTGACGCAAACGGGCAAGAGCAAGATGAACGAGTTGATGAACCACCTGATGGACAACAGGCCGAGGAACAGAACGCTGAGCACCCTCCCGATGATATGGCCAGAGAGAGTATGGAGAATCATGATGCAAGGGAGGAAGAAGGTCCGGAGACAGCAGAAGCAGAAACACAGCAGCTGCAGCCACATGAACGACAGCACCAGCACGCACACGAACCACACGCCGCTGCAGAAGCACCAGCACAAGCCACTCCGGAACCGATGGACACTTCTGGGAGCCGTCAAAAGAGAGAGCCATCGGCTCAGAACGAGGACCCAAGGCCCTCCAAGGCAGAGAAGATGACGGAGGAGACGAGCAGCAGACCCTTGCAGCCAGCACGAGGAAGATCACGGAGTCCACAAAATCGGGATGAGAGGTCTGTGGCTTTGAGTTCCTACAACCTTTCTCGGCAGTTGGATGGCCTACCTCCCGTGCAGGCTACTGATCCGGTATTCCACCGCTATATGGACACTCTCGAGCCGCTTGATGATGATGAGATGTTGTTGGCTGAGCACTTCAATGAGAAGAAGTTGACTCCTGAGCAGCGTAAGGAGTTTGACAATGCCAAGGATGCGGCTCTGCAGGTTTGGATCGAGAACGCTGCATGGAAAGCGGTACCGGAAGAAGAAGCCAAGGAAGGAGAAGTTGTTCCTGCACGATTCCTCCAACGATGGAAGCCAACAGCCGATGGCCACAAGGCCAATGCTCGAGTGATCCTCCAGGGTTTCCGCCACAAGGATGTTCTGAGCGAGAATCTCGTGAAGGAGTCACCGACCCTCAGTCGATTCGGTCGCATTACCTTGATGGTTTGGGCCGTTCATCGGAGGTGGAAGTTGTGGTGTGCGGATGTGAAGTCAGCTTTCATGCAGGCGAACTCCATCGACGACACGACCCGCATATACGTCAAGCCACCTGCAGAGATGAGGAGGAGATTGGAGCGGCTCATGGGTCTCAAAAGCCACGAGATCCTCAAGGCGACCAAACCAGCCTTCGGCGATGTGCGAGCTCCAAGGCAGTGGCATGAGACAGCCAATGACTACTTGGTCAACGAGCTCGGCTTGGTGAACCATCCTTTGGACAGATGCCTGTACTTGTCTCTGAGGCCTGCCGTGCAAGAAGATCCCAACTTTCTGGTCTTCGAGAGCAAGGGAGGCTATTGGATCGTCGACGGAGCCCTGGGGTTGCACGTCGATGACTTCTTGGGTGCAGGAGAAGGAGTCTACAGCCTGAAGGATGTGAAGACCGATGCAGCAGGGGCCTGTGACATTTTCCAGAACCGTGTGAACCTGCTTTCTCAGAGGTTCAGATTTGGGGCTTGGGACTTCGGAGACAAGATGAGGTTCTGTGGTGCAGAAGTCCAACAGAGTCCTGAGTTGGAAGTGATCAGCGTGTCCTTGAAAGAGTATGTGCACAAGATCAAGCCCCTGAGCATGGAAAAGATGAGAAAGAACATGCAGGATGACTATTGCACGGAGAAGGAGCACCGAATGCTGCGAGCTTTGGTTGGTGCGATGTCCTGGCCTGTGACTCAATGCCTGCCACAAGCAGCCGCTACCATCAGCATCTTGCAGGCCAACATCAACAAGCCGATGGTGAAGGATATGCTCGATGCCAACAAGTGCCTTAGATTCATGAAAGAGGTGGTGAAAGACTACACCTTCACGATCCGAAGCCATGGAGACATCGAGAACATCCGAATCGGTGTGTACTGTGATGCTGCCTGGTCAGTGAGGCCTGACGGAAGTTCGCAAGGCGGCATGCTCATGTTCTTGGCCAGTCACGATGAACTGCAGGGAGAAACTCCTTTCCCACTCACGGTGATCGACTGGTCAAGCAAGAAGCTCGTTCGGATGTGTCGGAGTTCGTTGGCCGCTGAAGCTCAATCCGCAACAATTGCAGTGGATGAGTTGGGATGGGCAAAGGTGTTTTTCGCGGCTACGGTGAATCCCTATGTACCCATTCAGCTGGACGAAACGATGCACCTCTTCAAGGAGTCCCCAGTGATCACAGACGCAAAAGCTCTCTATGACAGTGCTGGATCAGTGACGCCTGGATTGAAGCTCTCGGAGAGGCGCACTGCCATCGAGATAAGCATCCTTCGAGAACGTATGAAGGCAGCGCTTGGTCAGTTCAGATGGGTCAACTCTTTGCAACAGCTTGCAGACGGCCTTACGAAACCTTCTGCAAAAGATGCTTTGGCTCACACCCTGGCTAGAGGCGTGCATGCCCTCAAGTATGACCCGAACTTTGTGGCAGCCAAGAAGGTCAGTGGCGAGACAAAAGAGCAGGAGAACCTCGAGTATGAGAAGGCTGCGGCTGAGCTCTTTGATGGCCAGGTCTTCTATGTCGACAAGACGGAGTTGAAGGAGAGCCGACAGCTGTGCATGCTGCCTGGATGCCAGAAGCAAAGAGACATGTCTACTGAAGGCAATCGATATTGCAGCCGGAGGCATTTCTACACCCACCGATTCCGTCAAGGAGGTGGAGGTGATGAATGGCAGAAAGCAGCGAAGTGCGCCTTGGCAATTCTGGCATCGGAGGCAACTGTGGTAGAGGCTACCAATGGCACCAACCATGATGATGAAGGACGACCATTGACAAACACGGCCATGGTCATTGTGTTGTTTGCATTGGTTGGCATGATCTGTTCATCGCAGTTGTTGAAAGAAGTTCTCCACTTGCTCGCCATCAAGGTGTACCGTTTCTTCCACCCTGACGATGAGGCAGAGTTTGGCTATGAGGAGGAACCACGGTTGGAAACGAGCCATGGAGAGATTGTGAATGCCGCGCGCCATGGCGTCAGGGAGTATGACATCGCCCCGGAGTCCGAAGAAATGGAAGTAGATGAAGAAGATGAACCTGAGATCGTGCGTTGCGGTCCCATGGCAAAAGAGAGATGGATGCGCTTGTACGAAGAAGTTCGTGCTGAAGCAGGGCAACAGAACTGGCGCTGGACGAATGAGATCCTATGGACGGATGCAGTCTCATCTCAGATGCGTGGACATGTCTTGTCCCATGTGGTGCCCGAGAAAAGGAGAGAAGAGTACCTCAAGTTGGTCGTGAAAAAGGATTGCATGCAGGTGTCCGATGATGAGATTCGCCAATGGCATCGATTCCTGAACGGCCACTTCAATCTCATTGTGGAGACCCACGTAGAGGTGAGGGAACTTCGACAGAAGAAAGCAAAAGAGCTGAAAGACCAAGAAGAAGATCCCCATGAAGTTGAAAGGAGAAAATTCCGAGAAGGGCTACTACGAGATCGGCAGCAGCAAACCTATGCCACCTACAACCACGTGACCAACGAGATGCGTCACACCCAAAGGAACGGAGCATGGGAACATGTGAGCTGCTATGAGGGCCGCGTGTGAAAAAGGAACGGCGAGATCCTTTTTCATATTTTTGAATGTTTTCCATGGCAGGGTGGTCAAGAACAACCTTCCCCCTGTCTGAGTGTTTGCGGTTGCACACCACTTGATGTCCGCATTTCATGACATGTTTTTTCCTTCCGCGGCCAATAGGGCCCTTGAGTTCAGCAAACGGCACGCCCCATCGAAAACATCCGCGTTCGAGTGACTTGGACTTCGTGTGCCTTGATCTACTTCATTGAGAGGACTCACTTTCCCGGTTTACATGTGTTTCGAATTGTTTCGAAATCCTTCCCACACGCCCAGTTCATTGCTGACATGTTCACTTCACAGGTCATTCAGGCGATGTCAATCCACTGCACACGTCGGGGTCAATTTCAGATGTGCAAAAACCTTCCCTCATCACCAGCTGCTATGGCTGAGGGAGAACTATCTTTCATACAGGTTGGGATGTTGACTTATCTGAGAGTCTTCACATGAAAAGCAACCTCCTGACATCTTTGCCTTGCACATTCTGAAAGGGACCCTGGGCGCGTGGTCTTTGTACACTTCTACCACTGGCAAAACGTTCTCTTTCACGTGTCAGCCAGTTCCTGTAACCACGGGTTCCAGCATTGCACTGCGGAACCACCGGGAGCTCCAGTCAGAAGAACACATCAAATGGGACAACACATGTCCTCTGTGCTAATCCCGTCACTGCTGGATGGCCACAGCAAATTTGTGGCCAATCTCAAAGATTGCGGGCATCAACCTTGGCCAAAGTTCGAAGTCGGCCGCCACCCACCAACCCAAACGCAAGAAATCTCGGAGAAAAGACTCATCGCACCCTGGCATGCTTCAGCCACTTGTGAGCGCCTAATCTACACTTTTGGCCTAAAACATGTTGTCCTTCCAACACGCACGCGCAAGCGACGCCACGTATGCCAAGGATGATGCGCGCTCACCGACTCATCAATCAAGTTCAAGAAGTGCCTAATTCCACTGGTGAAAAGGTGCTAAAGATGCACGTCATTGATGCCAATGGGGCAGGAATCAGGTCAGTTTTGGGGCATTGAGGTCCAAGTTGTTCTGAGAAAGACTGACTTAGGACTGGAGGACTATTCACAGCACTCGCCTGCAGTCCATCAATAGCGGTGGGTTCTGGAAGATTGATTCAATTGATTCACATTAAATCACCTTGCCATGCATTACTGGCTATTTGGGGATCCGGTCGGAAACGGTCGAACAATCGTGTTCCCATCTTTGCTCCAGCCGATCTCTCTCGACTGAATGGACCGAGCTCCCAAACTCCTCGGCTTGCTCATCGTCCATGAGTGCCTTACAGAAACAAAAAAAAGAAACTGCTTTGAAAGGGCACGCCCTTGAACCCTTTTTTCCTACCCTCCACCTTTCTTTTTCACCCTCTGAGTACGGACGAAAGCGGCTGGCAGCGATGGTTGTTGGGCAAACACCACTGCACTCAAAGGTTATCGGGAGACGCTTTGTCGGGCGTGACCTTACTTACTTACTAAGTTTTACTGAGCTACCACTGGCCTGTCGCGCCTGAAACTTCTGCTCCACTTTCAAAATGGCAAACTGAGGGTCGCTGCAAATGTCCTGACAAAAATCTGAAAGTCAACTCTGTGGCGCTTGTGCTCTTCCCCTGATGCTCTAGCATACAATTCCCTTCAAATCTTGGGTAAAGTTGGTACAGACTGCAAGAGAGTTCTGTGCATCCAAAAGGGGTCTCAGTCCATCTGAACCCCCTGCACCTTGATTCCGGAATCCGTCATCAAGTACAGCAAGTTGATGATGAGCTTCGAATGGCGCCTCTGGTCATCGATTCATCGATCTTTCCAAAGAAATCCTTCATCCTTGGCTTGGCATGCTTTGGCCTTTAGATTCTTTTACAGTAGCTATTTTAGTTCATGTTTAACACAGGATTGTGGCGGGTCTTGGGAACCCTGCTGACCTACAGCGACGCGTTCAACCTTTGTCTCTGATTCGGCAGAACGGCCAAGCAAGGCGCGGTGACGGTGTCACTTAAATCACGGAATGTCGCCTCAAGATCTTGAAGGCCTGACCTCGCGGGAGACAAACTGCACAGGTGTCAGTCCATCAGACTTTAGAACTGCGGAGAAAACAACTACTGCTGGCATGGCATATGACAGCCAGAACACATGGCTGAAAAAGATGACCTTCCTTGTCTTCTCTTGGCTCATCCGCTCGCACTGAAGGACTGAGTCCCTGGCAGCACTTCGACTTAAAGGACTGGTAGCCTGGAGAAGAGTTTCCGCCCATCCCTGGCCAGGACTCTGCACATCGAACGAAGCTCATCCGTTCGAAAGCAAGGCACCGCATGGCACCGGGAGGCGTTTTGAAGGCTCAAAATAAACCTCCCAGTAGCTTGAGACATCTTGAGACCTGAACAGCAACCCATGGACACGGCAAACAGTTCTGCGCCGAACGGGGTCTTTTTCTTCTACTTCCGTGTCCGTCTGCGCTTTCGCAGTTCACTCCACAAGCTTTGTGCGATGTTCATGATGTGTTCTTCTCGCTCAGAGACCTCCATGGGTCTGCTTAAGCGAATTGGTTCCTTGGGGATTTCCTGCTGGCCTTGACCCGTTGATTCAACGAACATCTTCAAATTGACCGGTTCATTCAGCTGCACGTAAGGTTCATCCCACTGCTCACTGGGCTTCATGGGTTCCAAGGTCAAGCGGTTACTTAAAGCAAACCGTTTGTCTACCCTAGCTGCAAAACAGCCTTTGCGCGTCCACCATGACAGCTGCTTGCAACGGCCCGTCTCCAGAAAGATCGCATCTCCGAAGCTGATGCGCCCCAGCGGGCCCAGCCTCTTCTCGTCGATCGTGACACGGAATCTTGCAGCGTCTGACGGGTTGCACACCTTGATCAGCATTCCGTTGGCGGTTGTGGAATAGTATTCTTCGCTCTTCACGTCTTGGAGAACCACCAAGTCGCCATGAATTAAGGCGGTGGACCCACTTGGACGAAAGGAAAGACCCAACCAAGTGCAGAGCTCCTTGGCGAGGCTCCTCACAGGTGTTGGATCTGTCTCGAAGTCCGTTAAAAGCTTTTCTGTCAAATACAGCATCTCCTGGAGGCGTTGCAAAATGAAGTCCCGTGTCCAATGTAACATGGGCCCACCAGGGTCATCATCACTGACAGCGGAATACAGCCGATGAGAACACGTGTTGAACTTCTTTTGGTACTCACAAAGTTGGAATTGAATGTCGTGGAGTTCAAGTGCATCAGGATCGCCGTGAAAATAGTCCCCTGCATAGCTCCAGAGTGCCTGCATCATTGGCAGGGTTTCTGAAGGCTGAATCTCGGTTCGCCTAAACACTAGTTGCAAGCCCTTGATGGATCCAGGCCCCACAGGGCAAAAGGTGAAGTGGTCCTCGACTTGAGTTCTGCCTCCCTGAAAAACCGGGGTATCCAACAGATCTTGGATCAACTCCTTCGCAAAAAACGAGGGCCGACGTTGGACGCCCTGGCCATTGCCGAAATAGGGGACGTCAAGCAAAACGGCCGCCACCCGCTCCATGCTGCTGCGACCATCTTGGTTGCACTTGGCTGCTTCAACGACCTGCTTGGAAACCTTCCACAACTGGTCAAGCGTGTTGAACTTTCCGACCAAAGTGACGTCATATACGGCTGTGCCTTTCAACATCTTTTTCCCTTCATTGCGCAGTACCATTGTCAGGGTGTCAGCATCGACATGTCCACGTGTCAAAGCCTCTCGCATTTTGCGAGGCCAGCTGTATGCATTTGACAGCAAGGTTGGGAGCCGCTTGTCTTCAAACCCTCTTTGGATCACCTTTCGAATGAGGTCTTTTTCTCTGTCTCCCCAGTCTCTCAGGAAACCGACTTCGCCTGCAAAGGCCACCGTTCCACCGATGAAGCGCCACACTGCGAAGTTCAAAACCAGTTGTTGCTTCAACTGTTCCTCGTCTCTTTTGGATTTGCAGCACAAAACCCGTCGCTTCTCCGCGGCACAAAACGCATGCAAGCCCTTGGTGGTGGCATCATGCCATCGGTGCACGTTGGTGGATTTGTATCGCCGCAGGTACTCAGCGAATCCACCGGCATCCTCCGTCAAGGTGTCGTAAAGGTGGCGGCCATGCAGGCCCTCCAAGCGGCCTTTTCGGATAGCCTCTCGGTGGTTGAGCAGAGTGTAGAACGACTTCACATCCTCCAACTGCAAGGCATCCCTTCCCGCCTGCTGTGTATCCACAAGTTTGGGCGTTGCATGCTCGCACTCGGAAGGTCTTTTCATGGGCCATGAAACATTTGAAGCATCTCTTCTTCACATTGCTGTTGACATTTCAAGACATTCCTTGAATTTAGATCTGATGCAAAGAGAAGAGGGCTTTGTGAGAAATCCTCTCTTTAGTTGCAGCACTAGTTGCATCCATGTGGCCACGGGGGTATGCAGTTTAATAGGGAGGTCCCCAACCAGTGAGTTTGGGTGCATTGTTCTTCTTCCAGCGGGTCTTTGGGAGGTCTCCGTATTATCGTATTTCAATACACCCATGTGATGTGCATTCATGGCATGCAAACGTGCCCACTACGGGTCTGGATGGCTCCGCAGAAGTTGGAGCCGGCTGTAAAACGCGCATGGCCCGGCAATGGCCGTAATGGCCCTAATGTTCCGTTGAAAGCAAAGTGTTTTTGTGCGGTACCGTGGAGCAAACTGCCCTTGACCACTCGTTCCGAATTGGCTTGACCACCCATATCAGCATCACTTCGGATTGACCGTGCTGAGCCGAAGTGGGTTTTGAGGTGTGTCACTCACACGGTGTGTCGTCTCCAAACGGTGGATTTGGGCCGGTCTCCCAGCGGCGGAACCTCGCCTTCCACCATCTCCTGCGGACAGCGAAGGACCGCATCTCTCTGAGGGCTCTTTAATGCATACTGTAGCAACAACTGTTGGGCCACTGAAGTGGTTCATTCAATTGGGGCAAAACGTTTGAAGTGTCAACTTTGAAGACATGGTCTGCAGCGAGCCAAGCCAGGCTTAGGAGCTGTGGACATGTCCCGGAAAAAGATCTGGAGATTGGATGAAATTGTGAGCGAAAACCCTGATGAAACTGATTGGATCATTTCTTGAGAAACCCAACCTCCACGACTCCACACCAGACCGGTTCGCTGAAACATGCTCCGAGGGTGCTCTGGGTGTTGAATGGTACCGGGAATTGACCTTCACCCGAACCCGCCCCGCGAAAATCTCAATTCCCCCCCCCCACCTTGCAAATCCGCATCGGCGGCGGAAAGGGTTTTGGGTCTTTACCTCGGCGGAAACTCCTTGGGTCCTCTGATCGAATCAGTGGATGTATGGTCACACAAATCCTCCAGAAGTGGAACAAAGTCTAGGCATCCCAGGCTGCCAATGCAAGTCTGTCCACAACCCGCTGAATCTTTGTACCCTTTTCTGACCTTTGGAGCTTTTGGCCCCCGCACCAAGGATGAAACCGAAGTCAATGTGGAAGAGTCGGCCATCTTTGGTCACCTGGACAGCGCGCACTCTAGGCTAGCGGCTAAAGAGATTTCCTGATGATCCTGAGAAACCTTGGGCGAAACCTGCTTGGCTTTGGACCTCACAACCAGCTCCTCACATTGAGAAACCCAGTCTCCGGCCATCAGGTTGTCGAGATGTCGATCACCAATGCCCAGGATGTACGTGATGACCTCGGCAAAACGGGGACCTTGAAGCTCGGCTCAGCTATAACGTGGTCACAGCCACAGCCAAGGTTGTACAGTAGGTGCATGCTGATCAACCAAAGTGAGCATGGGCCACCAACCTTTCTGGGTGGCATGAGTATTCTGGCAAACACTGTGTGATCAAGAGCCACAGCAAAAAAACAAACCTCCCAATCATGTGCGTAACAAATACAGCAGGAAATCCCACCAAGCAGTGACTGCTTGGCGGGATTTGCTTGTGGGACTGTCTGTGTACGTGTTGACAGCTTCCAGAAACAGATTTCGACACCAGTGTCAGAGCTCAAGTGGGCCACCATTGGACTTCGACACCCACATGAGATTCGAACAAGGGCAATCAGTTCTCATCCCCGGTCAGAATTCGTGCGATGTGTTCCCCCTTGCGCGTTCGCGCAAGGACTGTTGGGTAGGGCTGGGGCTAGACATGCAAGTCAGAAACAAGTAATCGCTAGTCAGAAACTGTGTGTTGTACAGCAAAGAGTCCAACAGTGCATGTCTTCAAATCCTGAGGCAGATCCAACTTTGCAGGCCTGGCCATACCAATCTTTGAGCAGTTCCATCTCCTGGGGGCCCCAGGCACAGTACCCAGCACTGCTCCTAACCTCAGTCGCGATGTGACGCAAATACTCCGGACCGGTTGGCGCTTTCAGGCACCCACTTTCTGATCTGCCGTGTGCGACCTTCAGTTCCACCTTGAGAATGGCCACCTATTTCCTTATTTCCTTTGCGGGTCAAGGGCACCTTGACCAATTCCAACTGCTTTGCCGCTCCAAGTGCCAGACAAAGTTCTCGAGAACCTGCATGGTCCAACACCCAAAAGCTGAACAGCTGATTGAGGTCAAAAAGCTCCACAGGAGAGGACAGAAAGGTTCATCCAGTCAAATCAAGACATCTATCAACCTCTTGGTGGAGTTACATTACGCGCTCCATATTGAAACACAAGCTGCGTCCGTGTACGTTCAAGCGCTTTGACTGCAGTTGGCTGGTCTGACACTTTGACTGTCAACAGCTCAGTTTGGTTCGGATTCAATCCTCTGTCTACAGCTTAGTCCGGTCACAAACCCCATTGAGTTCTCAAAGTGGGTGATGCATGAGCAGATTATGGCCTGGACATAGGTCAAGGCGCATGGTGTACGTCACCACTGTGCCCCAGCTTCGGCTGTCCAAACCCCAGTCCGCTCACCTCCGGCTTGATGCCGTAGGAATTGTTGGGGCCCCAGGGCCTCAGCAACCACTGCCCTAGAGGGTCTGAATGAGGGTGGCGTGGGGCAGTTCAATAACTTGAAAATAACCCATCTTTACAAGTCCCTTGCTCATTTGACTGCTTTATGTCATGTCACTGTGACAATGGTGATGTTCCTCTACAAGACATTTCTTAGGGTCCATCTCCGACACCAGAACAATAAGGGTGTCTGAGGTGCCGACTCAGCCTCCCCAGCCTAGGACAAGCCAAAAACATCGCATGGCTTGTTTGTCCTGGCACTGGCACTTCTAGTGATTCATACTGCAGCGTCCCGCTTACCTAGCGCTCGCTGCAAAGCACAATGAGGAACACTAAAATGGCCGACAACAAAGGCCGAGCCAGACAACTACAGTACAGTAGACCAATCGTGATTCACATAATTATGTCAATAAATAAATATATATATATACACATACAGGTTCAATAAATCTGCATTGTGATGTTAGGAAAAACATCGGACACATTCCCTGAAGAATTTGAAAAAGTATGAGACGAATCGCCACAACCTGCGACGGTGCAAGCGATGCTGAGCAACTCACTACAGGATGATGCGTCCGGAAGAACTGCTGGATGTCCTGAGGGTTGTTGATTGATCCATTTCTTCCAGGGGCACGCTTCAAAATCAACAAAAGACAAGCGCATCGAGCAACATTTGGATGCTATTACTGCCCAGAATAGCAAAGCAAAATATCCAAACTATCCAGGCTATCCTGCTACACTCAGAATCATATTGTAAGATGTGTTAGGCATGTTGATTGAAGTACCGCCGCTCCATCGGTGAAGTACATCGCTCCTCGGCACAAGTGAAAACGTCTCTCAGTGTCAGACGTTGCTATGCTCCTTTAAAACCTTCGACAAGTTGGACGAGTCGGGCACCTCAGTAGCCGCCAGGCAAGGTCTTCCCGAAAGGTCTAGGGAGCTACTGTAGTGGTCTAGTAGAGTCTAGTGACCTTCCAAGGGTCTAGTGAGTCTAGTGGTCAGTACTTTCTGTACTTTCTGATTGAGCCTTCTTCCTTGCTGCAAGCAGTCAAGCAACACTTGCAGGTGACATACTGAAAGATGCCGCGGCTTCAGGAAAACTTGAGGACCTGACGAAGTCGACCATGCCATCATTCCGGGAAAGTGCCTGGATTGCACAATTTGAGTGTCTTGAGTCATGAGTCACGTTTGAGCCAAGATGTGCTTGGTATTGATGGTGAATGATGTTAATCCAAGGGTGCCATCTAGTCTGCATTCTCAACCAGCAGTCTCAATCGGTGCCTCAACTTCACTGAAATCTCCTCTCCCGGAATCAAGGACCGTGCAATGACTTGGTATGGTGTCAGCTGCAGGTCAAGCCCTTGGCTCTGTGCAAAGCCCTCAGCCCTCCGTCAAGACTGCAGGACCACTGCAGAATGCCTCTGAGTTAATACAATCAATTGCCAAGATGTACCCAGCACAGGTTGGGTTTGCCTTTTGAAGCTGTAGGATTGATTCAGCTGCTGCACTCTTGGGCTCTTACACTGCGACAACACTAAATTAGGAACTCTGCTCCTTTCTTCCAAGCGGCCATATCTCTTCAAGATCGAGTCCATGAGGATGATCAGTTGAAGAACGAGCCTTGGAGCTTCACAGCCGGACGGACGTTCATCGTACGTTCATCTGGGCATTCTGAAAACCGAGACCGCCTTCAACAAGAAAGGATAGTGATCTGAATGTGTGGTGATGCAACTAGTAACAAGGACGCTACTAGTAGCTAGGGCATCGCTAGTAGTAACAAGGGCATTACTAGTAGTAACAAATAGCTACCAAACCAACTATACAAGCCAAACTGTATCCAACTACTGAAAGGGGTCCGTGTCTCAATGTACCTATGGCGGCTCACCAGCTAACCCACCGCAGCGTGTCGGTCAGGCTGCATGCAGTCGGACCTGGGTCTCCCAAGCTGGTCTTGGCGGAGGTCATCGCCTTCCTTCACCATCACCTGCAGGACCACTTTCAGAGACCAAAACCCATATGGATCCAAAACGCGGGAGGTCATCTACTCTAAAAATAGGGGGGTCATGCTAGGTTCCAGTTCCGGCCTGATTCATCACCTTCAACTGCTCAATAAAAAGGAGAAACCACTGAATACTAGAAGCGATGGCCTCCAACCTAAGAGCGATGGCCTCCAACCTAAGCATAAAGCCCATGGCGGAATGTTATCACTTTTGCAAACCCTTCAGCTGTGAAGGCATGAGCATCAGCGTTTTTTTTGAACCAGTTCTTGTGGCAGGTGGAACGGCGGCGTATCAGAGACGCGGTGAACATGCCACGCGCTGGGTGTCTTCAAACAGGAAGGTTCAACAAGCAACAAAAATGTGTGTATCTGTATGTGTATATATATATACATAAACACACATCTCATGGGCAATGAAATCAATCGTGTGTGTAACCACCTGCAAGAGGCTGCTGCAACAGGGCGCCAGTGCCTTCTTGATGTTGATCTTTCCACTTTTGCTTGAGGAATGTCTCACCTGACATGCATGACTCCGCATGATTCTGCAACACATGCAAGCCACAACAATGCCTACCTATATAGACTGCACCAGCAATGGCCATTCAACATTCTGATGTTTTGTTTGATGAGATTGACATTCTGCTGATTCAAGAAACGTGTCATTGTGAAAATGACACATGACCCATGAGTCTTTCTGCTCAATCTGGAAGCCTTTGTCAAGCAAGGAAGGAAGGTCACAAGCTGACAAAAAAAGAGCTTCATCTCAGCATCTCGTTCAAGTTCCAACAACTTGACATACTCACAAATGGGTCCCTGTTGTTTCATGGGATTGTAGGGAAGGTAGCTGAGGGGCGGAAGAACTGTAGGTGATTGGTAGAATCTTTTGCGGATTCACCTGCGTCTGAAAGATCACATTTTGTTAAATCTATAAATAGACCATCACATGGCTACTTGGATGTTTCCCTCATCAACTCATCACGTGCTACTGGCCCTGCCTTACAAGCCAGAACCCCAGGGTTCATGGCAGATTTCAGCAGCGTGCACCTGAACGAGTGATTTCATTTAGGAGAAGAGCCTTTGATGGACTTGTTTAGCCTTCTGAAGCCCTTCTAAAGCTTCTGAGGTAGTTCTTTCCCATCTTTCAACATTCTGCTTTTGTTTTAGATTCTGCAACTCCACCCTGAGGAGCAGGCTCTTCCGGCACGATGCCCACCTCAAGAATTGCACAGCTGACAAAGTGCGCCATGTGTGCCAGTGCTTGAGCTCTTGTCCACTGACCATCTGTTTCTGCAGCGGATTCTAGTTTGATATAACTACTCTTTTTGGAATTATGCTTTTTGGTCTTCTTCCTCCGCTTACAATAATTCCTTTTCCATTTTTTTGTATTCCTGTTCAATGTCCTTTTTGTTCAATTTGCTGTTGTAAGTTTCCTGTGTCAAAGTACTTGTCCTGCTAAAATCCGTTTCAAATTCCTAGAAACAGACATGTGACGTGCCCAGTAAATTCAATTTGAATTTACGTGGCTAGAAGCTGACCCAAGACAAAAAGCTATCCAAAAGCCACGGCCAAGAAGGCAGCAAAAGCGAAGGAAAAGCACCACCAAAGCTAAGGCCAGATCCCACCGAAGGGAAACAAAAAAGAACATATTATATACCATTAACAAAAATATGATTATATATATATATATATATTAATACTTATATACACCACCATTGGTGTCTTCAGGTGGCTATGGATCACGGCAGCTAGCAAACCATGCCCGACTCCAAAAACCATAATGGGATGTCAACCTGCCATGCTTGGGTGTTGTTACCAAATTGGCTTCTTGACAGGCCCTCCTTCTCCGCCTCGACAACTGAGAGAGGTCACATGGTCACCCACTTCCGCCGTCCTCTTCAGCCCCGGACCAGAAGAAGTGATGGATCCACCGGCAACGGGATTCCTTCCTTCAACCTTAGACCAGCCGAGTGATCAACCGCCCGATGATGAGTGCCAGCGACAGTCCTGCCCCCTCCACAACCGTTCCTATTTACCACAACACTATGTACCCATCAAGGTTTGCTCCTACTGAAGCGTCCACTATGACATATTCAAGAAGCCAAATTGGACATGGCGGAAGAGATCTGAGCGATCCGCCCGTTCACCAGATCCAGGCCAGTGTCCTGGACCCGTATGCTGGACGATTCTCATCCTTCAACGATCCTTTCTTTTGCAGGCGTAAATTGCACACCTCGACTTTGCAAACAGAGTAAAGCAAGTTTTTAAACTCGGTATGACTGCAAGGCATTGAAACGCTTGAAGTCACGTGGACCTTTTCGCACGAGCAGGACTATACAACGTGCAGCAGGCCCTAGGGACCTGCGCTGAACCCTCCTGTTAGCTGTAACACCATCTGCCGTGTAGGCATGGCAGGCAGAACGACTCACTTCATCGCCTTCATTGCCTTCATCGCCTTCATTGCCTTCATGGCCTTCATCGCTTTCATCGACTTCATTGCAGGTGCCTCTTCATCATCGGCCTTCTTCATGGCTTTCATCGATTTCATGGCTTTCATCGCCTTCATCGCCTTCATGGCTTTCATGGCCTTCATTGCCTTCATTGCTTTCATAGCCTTCATAGGAGCCATGGCGCAAGTTGAAGCAGCAACTGGTAGGATTGGTGGCGAAAAGTGCTTTCAGAAGGCTTGAGCCATGTAACAAACAAACCAAACAGTTTTCTCTTGCACTTGCCCGAATCTTCCTTTGTCTCACAACAATAGACAGAGTTTCATCTCTTTCCGTTACTCAGAAACTTACATGTCAAGTCAAAGGTGTTCAACATGGGCACCCTCATGATGAACGGCCCGAACAGCACGCCTCTCCCTGACTGGGATGGCGAGAAACCAGCGCTTGCCGGAAACGTTCGATCTGGCGGTGAAGGAGAGAACTGAAGGATTGGAGACTCTATTTCTTGCAAGGACTTTTGTTTCTAATAGCTTCTTGCTCCTAGTAGTAAGGCCAGGAGCCCCTAGTAGCGTCCTTGCTCCTAGTAGCGATGCCAGGAGCCCCTAGTAGCGAACCTTGTTCTTACTTGATCATTCTGAAGTCCTTGAGTAGATACAGTAAGTTTTCCTGCGCCCTGATGTAGTTGCAGGTCTTCTCATTCTTTTTGGGTTGTCCGGTGTGGCGTGCAACGACCAACATGTTCCTCAGCTTACAAACCGCTCTTTGAAAAAACAATCTCTTTTTCAAGCGCCCTCTGCCCAAAACGAACACGGCCTTCTTGTCGGTCCAATCACGCTTGGCCTCAGGTATCATTTCCACAAAAATGCCGTAGCGATCCTTCGATATCTGAAGCACCAGTATGCCAGACTGGCTGATAGTATTGCCACCCCCTTTCACCACACCTCCACCGCATCTCGACGCGCCTATTGAGCCAGATCACAAGCGCCGCCATCGCTACCGCCACACCACCAGCTGCCTTTGCATGCCGCAAACTCCACAGGAGTGTCTTTCGCAGCAAGACCTGCGTTGCGAGATTCAATGTGCTGCCTTGAGTCGCGGTTGCTCAGAAACTCAAACACAAAAAGACATTGTATAAATACTGACATTAGCCCCGCCCTATTGACACTCCAAAATCCCGAGATCGTTTTGGAATCAGTGACTCCAGCCACACTCACTCTCACTCTCACTCTCACTCTCACTCTCACTCTCACTCTCACTCTCTCTCTCTCTCTCTGTGTCTCGACTACTCCAGCTACTCAGGAGCAGCTGGCGTGTCTGATTCCGAATACCGTCGCTCCTGCGACCTGACCATGAAAGTCTATGAAAGTTATATAAATCCTAGTGGTCTGTTGAGACGTCCCTGTCTAGGCCAATAGGTATGATAGGTTGATTGAGACAGACCAGTGACCAGTATCATGTTGAGTCAAAAGGATGCTAGGGTATCCATGAGAATCCTAAAGCCAGGGCTACACTACACTAAATGGAGACGTGTCAAGGATCGCAGGGGTCGTCAAGAGCCGTCAAGTAAGCACCAAAGCCGTCATCCAAGAGATTCGGTGCTGCTGAGATTGAACAGCGGATGCCTGCTGCTGAAGCAAATGCTGATCCTCGCTGGATAAAGCCTCCAACAGCTGTCGCCGAACCTGCTGTTCTCAACATTTCAACGAGCGGGAAGAAGCCAGATTGCCAGGGTATCTCTTTTGTGAGCCCTTGCAGATGACACAATTGGTTCAAACAACCAGGACTTTGTTGACCTAGTGTACCAAGCACTACACACTCCTCGTGCACCATGCAGCTAAGCTTAGATGTTCAGGATGCTCAGCTTGGTGGCACATGAAAACTTGAAACTCAACCAGGCGGCTCCTGATCTTCCGTGACTTTCCCCACTGAGCCGCTGACCATATCGAATAGGCCACCAGACTCACCCTCATCGATCTCAGCCTGGAAAGGAAACCAGCACAGCTATGCACAGCTGAGTACTTTTAAGTAGAGTCGAACCGCAAGGAAATCCAAGTTATGATTTGAAGTACAATCATAAATTGGATGTTGTACACCTCTTTCCAGACTCTTGCCTTGAAGTGGGTCCTCTCATCTGCGTCTTTTCACAAATCATATTTTCGGCATTCGTTTGGGACTCCGGCTGCAAGGTACCAGTACAGCAGCGTTGCCAAGGGGGTACATTTCACCGCCCTTCGGATGAGAAACCTCAGCCGCCATCGAGACGCCCTAAATGCTTGGCTCCAACCGCTCAACCGCTCCGCACATCACTGCACACCTGGGATTCGACTCCAACCCACCTGGTCGGTCTCCCGTTGAGCCACTGGGTTTGGAGCGCAAACCAAACCACAAGGTCTCGGATCACACTTCCAATCCTGGTGAGTTTCAAGCAGGATTCGAAGCAGTCCAGTTTCTGGGTGGCCCTTGCCCAGCAAGTGCCTGTGGGCATGGAGCGATGGATCAAACGTCTTGGAAAGCATGGTGAACATCTGTTCTCGAAGAAAGGCATTCAAGAACACAACGGCATCCAGGGCTTCCAAAATGGACCAAACCGTACCAACTGCTGAATAGCTACTCAAAAAACTGGACCTGCTTGCTTCGACCATTTTGGCCACAATCTCCAGTGCTATCTGTCTCTATCAGCCCAACCCAGCAGGATCCCTGTTGTCGTCGGCTCGCCACCCAAGCCTCATTGCCCGCTTCCGCCTGATGCTGACCAGCTAATATCCAACTGTTCAACTACCGTATATATGTTCGTATCATTATCCTTCATTATCTATATACTACTCTATATGCTACAACCTTGCAGCCAACTTGACCTGCGTTTTCTGGGGGAATCGGTCGGAAGTGATTGAATTGAAGTCATGAAAACTTCACAACGACAGCCCTCACATAAAGTGTTTTTTTCCTTCTGTGGGTTTATTGCCTTTGGCTACTGTGGTCATGTTTCAAAGCCTGCATTGGGTTTGTTTACTTCACCTCTACAAGAGCTAGCGGAGCGATACACCTGCTGAAAACTGCGCCTCCGAGTCATGCTCATAGCGGAGCGCCTGCGGGATGTACCAAGATTTGCTTACAGGATACAGCTGTTCAGTTTTTCAGGATAGCACAGCAGTTGATGGCATAAAGCCAAGAAACCGGGATGTGATTAATTCACTGCTTTAAAAAAGAAGAAACTTGCCTGCAAACCTTCGGAATTGTTGAGAGTCTTCCATTGTGAGCACGAACTATACAGGCGATGAATAGGATATCTCACCGTAGGCATGCTGAGAAAAATACACCCACGTACAACTACTACATCTCAAGGGATGTGTTCATGTCTCACTCCAATGAACGTCAGCTCCGCTCCCATCCCTCCTGCACCAGCTGCAGAAGGTACAGTTGTAAGTCCATGTCACTGGCACTTTCCAGTCTCTGCCTCAGTCGAGGAATCAACCAAAATTCTACCTGCACCGGAGGTGCTGAAGGGCGTATATGAGTTCGGGTGCAAACACTGACAGAGGAAGAAAACATGCAAAAACACGGGGAAAAGGCAAGGCTTTGCAACCTTTGACGTGGAGGTGGTCTGCCAAGGATCTGAGACAGGACATGAAGTGGTATGCTTGCAGTGAGAAATGTCCAAAAGTGTTGAAATGAATCGTGTGTTTGCCTCTAATGCGCTTGGTGATGCAAGTGATGCAATAATGAGACATTTGGTAAAACTTGAACGATATAAACAAAACTATACAATGAGCATGATCAACTTAAGAGCTGGAAGTGAAGGGTTGCAATATGCTATACAGTATGCATGATCGACAAAACAACGGTACAGTCCAGTGGACCAATAAAAGAAAAAGTATGTGTATATATATATATATACATATACGGGAAATAAAGCATTTGCTGGACCCCCTGAAAAATGTACGGCTTAAAGGTGCACAGCAAACTTCACAGCACGCATGATGGAGATGAGACCTACACATGAACGGTAGCATGTAGTGGATGAATGAAGTATGTTGATATAGAAAAGTTTGCAGGCATCGTTTGGTTGAGACCCCAAAAGTATGTACAGTTTCAACGGAGTCCATAAATAGTTATATTACAGCAACCTAATACAATATGAGTGATCGACATGTGAACGGTACTACACAGTGGATGAACGGTACTACGCAGGGGTGTTCAATGTTGTCCTTGTGCAACGTGTGCTGCCTCTCAGAGCTAAATGGTACGGGCGTCACGAAGCAGCCTGAATACAACACCAGGAGGAACACCAGCTTTGGAGGTCCTAACAGTTGGAATCAAAGGGAGCCTTTATAGGCCTTAAAGCAGGGGGATGGGACACTCCGTCCAACGAAGAGTCCAACGAAGGGTATCAGTTGGTGCTGATACAGTGGAGGACACTGCGTACCTGCGTTTTACCTCTCACTTCCCACTGGACCCTGTTTGTAGCGAGGACAAGCCTTCCAGCCTTTTGGAGCTTGAAACTTTTGGAACCTTGGAACCTTTATGTTTACATGGTAATTTTTTGAGATGGTCGGACCACTTTGCACACCATATGCCTGATTTCTTTCAATCCCAAGGCCACTCTTCAGGGCTTGGAGCAATCAAATCCAATGCATGTATGTATATATATATATATACTATATTGAATGTGTGTGTGTGTGAAACCCTTGGAATCATAGGGCTTCCTTTGAAGTTGTTTATCTAAGTGCAGCTGGTGGGTCCTAAGTTGTTGGTTTGTGCTTTTAGCTAGAACAAAAACTCCAACCTTTGCTTCGGTTATGTACTCGGCAGCCACGCAGTTGGCGCTTTGGTTGAGATGCTCAACAGTGGAGTTGGAGGCCTTGAGGTTTGGAAGATGTTTAGACCACTTGTCCTGGTTCCTTAGGTTTTTTCACTTAGGCAGGCGTGTGGCAAACCGCAATCGAGTCAGAACGCAATATCTTGAGAGTGTGTGTGTTGTGCAGGGTCCCCATTATGGTGTCCCAGAGGACCTCATACCAAACATAAGAAAAGAACCACCCCCAACGGCACACTGCAAACGACCCCCACCCGCTGCGTGGCAGCCGCTGTGGCCTCACCTAGGATTCCAAGCACAGCATGGCGTCGCACTTCCCGAAGTCCCTGAAAGTCCTGCAATGCAGCAACTGAGAGGCACACCACTGGCACGGCCAACAAAGGTTCATGTGACCAACGTTGCTACATGCCATACTCCGCATTTCTGGCATACTCAACATCCTTGGCTCATCTCAAGTCACCCTAACTGTTGAAGTCACGATTTATCCACACCTCCCATATATTCACTGCCCAACAAACGTGCGCGGGGGTGTGGACACCAGGAAGGTGTGAATAAAGAGTGTCTTGCTCCTACTCATCTTTTCTCCACAAAGCCATCTCGCCGTCCAGTCCAAACGCTGGCTCAAGTGCTGCCCATCTCGTCCGCCTTCCTCTTGCGATGTGTCCACGGCAAGTGGTCCAAGTCCACATTGCCACCACAAAGCACAACTGCCACGTTCCGGAGTTCTGGATACTTCTCATAGAGCTGTGAGGAGGTGGCCACTGCCACAGCAAGTCCACATCCCGGTTCGATGACCTGCTTCCCTCGTTCCATCATCAATCTCGTGGCATCTTCAATCTCCTGCTCCGTAGCAGTGAAGACATCATCCACTAAGTCGCGCACCACGGGATATGTCGTTGGACCCAGGCTGCTCTTCACTGAGTCTGCAATGGTGTTGATCACGGTATTGGGCGGATTCTTGACTAACTCACCAGCCTTTTTGGACATAAAGGCACTCTTGGCACACTCAGGCTCCGCACCAATGATTTTAATCTTACTGTTGACCGATTTCACATAGGTCGCCACTCCAGAGATTAAGCCACCTCCACCGATGGAGACCACAATCGCATCCAAATTCGGTTCTTGCTCCAAAAGCTCTAATCCTACGGAGCCCTGCCCGTTCACCACTCGCACGTCCTGATTCGGATGGATCTCCTCCGCTTGGTCCTCCCCGAACTGGGCGCGCAGCGCCTGCACCAGCTCCGCAGACATGGCCTCGCGCGCCTCCTGCGTGGGCTGGCAGAAGCGCACCTCTGCACCGTAGGTGTCCCGCACCGCGCTGACTTTCACGCCTGGGGAATCCTCCGGCATCACGACCACAGCCTTCTTGCCTAAAAGCTTGCATCCCAGCGCAATCGCCTGCGCATGGTTGCCACTGGACTGCGTTACAATGTGATCGGCCGAGGAAAGGCTGATCGCATTGATGGCACCACGAATTTTGAAGGCACCAATCTTTTGCTCATGCTCTGCCTCAAGAGATATCTGAGTAGTGAATTGATGTGTTGTTTTTTACTATTTTGTCATTAATATAAGTAGGTGCCTACTTAATTATATAAGTAAGTGAGAGGTAAGCTACTAGGATAAGTTC
Organism: Durusdinium trenchii; assembly: GCA_963970005.1. Classification (NCBI taxonomy): domain Eukaryota; class Dinophyceae; order Suessiales; family Symbiodiniaceae; genus Durusdinium; species Durusdinium trenchii. The sequence continues at coordinate 524,405 of CAXAMN010012002.1, forward strand.
GCTTCTAGCTACCAGCAAGGATAGCTCACGCTTGCACAAATGATTTGATTCCTAGATTCTTACTTTCAGGGAAACTGAGAGGCACCAATTGATCTGGGAACAACATGTTAACCAGGCTATTGGCAGAAAAGCAAAACGACGAGAACACACCAAATCAATAAAACAAACACAACAACCCCACCGAGGTGCCTTGAAATAGAGCCTCCTCTTGGCCCCATGAGCTGCTCGTTCATCCAGCTGTTCACACGTAAAGACCCTCGTGCGATGCACGTGAGGTCGCAGTCGCTGATACGCCTCCACCACGGCATCGGGTGTGACCAGTGCTGCATCAAAGGGCGGGGGCGGCATTCAAAGGTGTGGTAGATTCTACGACTCAACAATCCAAGCATGGTTCTTTTGTGCAAAAGAGTGAACGATCTTAAACATTCTCTGTTGAGATGTACAATTGTCAGTCTTGGTGCAGTACTAGAATGGTTTGATGCACAGATTTCCAAACATGCGCGGCTGGATATTTGCGCTGGAATTGCCCAAGCCAAAGCTCGAAAGGCAAAGGCAAGCACTTGATCTTTTGCGTGATTGCCACAAGCGCGTGCAATAGCCTGGAATGACCTAAAAATTGTTAACGTCAACCCACATCTCTGTACATTGCAATCATCGACTTGGTAGACCCTGTCCTTGCTAAGGAGTTCAAGCGCGTCCTCAATCTCTACTGGGCTCCAGTGTCCTTGAGCACGACCAAGGGTCTTAATGAATGGGAAACAAACCATCAAACCAGCTGAGTCGTGAATTTGGAAGCAGAACACGTCCGGTCAATGAAGCCGAAGTTCTCTTTTCGTCTGACTGCCTCCTACTTGGATGGAACGCAAGGACATTGCTTGATGGTGTTGTCACCGATTAGATCAAATGTGATTACTGTAGACCTTCTTGCTTCCACAGAACTCTTGTGGTTTGAGGATTGGGCCCTTGACCCTGACTTCAGCTCACATGTCGCCATCTTTGGGGTGACTCCTGCAACTTCCATAGTCCAATGGATGGCTGATCTCATTGAAGAAGGACACCCGGTACCCACCAAACGGTGGCCAAAATGCTACAAGAACTCAAGAACCTGCACTGCAGGTGTATGGGTGAGGATTCAAACAAACATCGAGGGCTAAGGGCATTGTGATCCTTGAGTTCCCAATCGCGCTGTACACACAAATGTTGGATGGATCTCCATCGCTTCCCCCCTTTGGCCACCAAGCCCAAGAGCTCAATCGCCTGGCTTCGCTCCTGCACCAGGTGGAGGTGTTCAAATCTCACTTTGACTCTTAACGGAGCATGTGGCCCCATAACTTTCCTTGGTGAACATGGCGGACACTAGAATAGCTAGTTTCAAGTGTTTCTCGAGGTGCGGCAAGTGACACCACACCATTGAATCGTGTTCATTGACGACTCTCGCATTCCAAAAACAAAGTTGATAAAGGACTTGCCCGGAACACCGTTGGACACTCAGCACCGTTGGACAGTCAGCGTGAAATCTTCCGTTCAGTTGGACTTGCCACAACGTCTCCTCCATGTCTCGCCAATCCACTGCATGCAAAAACTTGGTGAGCGCACCCGGCTGATCCTCGGGGCAACGATGGCTCATGAAAAAGCGCAGTGACGTGTCCATGAGCTCAAAGAGTAAGTCGTGTCAGAAGATCAGGCAACCTTCAAATCCACACAAAGTGATCGATTGATTGGAAACATTGATGCAAATCTCACCCTTCAATCGATCTTCACCGGGCCGGGCCCCAAAAAGAACATCGGACTTGCTGCCATGCAGCTGTGAGACTCCACCGGAAGCGGAAGAGGAGGTCCTTCTCCTCGGAGCCTCGGGAGACACGCTGCTTCGGCGAGAGCCCCAAGGTGTGAAAGGTGTGAGGTGGGATGCACGAAGGGTCCGGTTAGGTCTGTTGGGTCTTTCCCTTGTTGGACCTCAAGCAGCACAGAAAGAAGAAAACGATCCAGTTGACCAATCCGCATTGACATTAGCATGCATTGGCCAACACGTGTCCTTAAAGTTTGGCAATCACAATGACCTCGACCTCTCTACTACTGCTGCTGCAAATAATTCTGCGGAGTTGGCAACTCAAAAAACATGCAAATGCAAACAACGGATCCGACCAGAAAAACAAGAAGTACATGAACTAGTAGCAGCAAGGACGCTACTAGCGGCTCCTGGCCTTACTACTAGGAACAAGGACCCTACTAGGAGAAAAGGGCATCGCTACTAGGAGCTAGGACGCTACGTTCGGGGCTCCTGGCTTGTTAACCTCCCGACATACGAAACCACGACACCCACAAGTGTGCCCCTTGAAGGCCCAACTCAGGTGGCGCCGCGGCCTGCGTACAAGCTCAGCCTTGGAGTCCGTGAGGAAATTAGAATATGACTATAATATATATATATATATAGTTATATGGTATCATATACAAATACATATACTGTAGTTATATAATCATATAATATCATAATATAACTATAGATTAAAGTTATTACAGTATACAAATACAAATTTATCATACACGGTATAGAATATAACTATGTATATACGATATACATACATACACATTCAAAGGGTCATTGATGACCATGTACAATCATGTACTCTCTGGCAGGTCTGGGTCTATCACCAGCCGTCGAAGCTCGTCAGCGCTAGGTCGGGCATCCCGGTCCTCTCAGAATGGAAGAAAGTCAATATTGATTGCTTAGAAACCGAACGCGATACCCTTTGTTCCTAGTAGCGTCCTTGCTCCTAGTAGCGATGCCAGGAGCCCCTAGTAGCTTCTTTGCTCCTAGTACGGCCAGGAGCCCCTAGTAGCGTCCTCATCACAAAGGTCGGTCTAGGTCTAGCCGCTAGCCTAGGTCTAGCCCGAATGCCACTCGAGGCGTCTCATCACCACAACTTGTCATGCAACAGAGGGGGAAAGTGCCCGCTTCTTGTTTTCTGCTCTTCCGCCCCGCAGTCTCTTCCAATTCTTTTGCTCAATTTCCCACCCAGCGCGTTTTCTATACTGGTGGGACCGTCACCACACGACCCAAGCAACCCTCCACACCCGATGTACGATTGAGAACAACATGACACGTGCGCAAGACTGGATAAAGCCTCCCCCCCACAAAGAAAGCCTCCCCCCACAAAGCCCGTCGCAGTGCCTCTCCAAACGGACCCCACACGCACCAGACGCCCAGTGGCTGAAGGTCTCCCCCATTCAGACAGACCGTGACAGACCGCCCAACTGTCCTTCACCATGGCTCGGGAGTGCCCCCGTCCAAGGCGCCATTGCTTTAAGACGGCTGGATGCTCCACCAAGGCTCCCTCAAGGCGAGGGGTCGTCTCCGATGGTCTTCGAAGATGGCCGTTGAACGAAATCCGGAAGGCGTTGCTACCGATAAACGGTTTCAACGTGTCTTGACCACCTTAGAACCCAATGATTTAATGTCGAAAAATCAAAAAACGACATGTCGATTTGTATATGTTTTTGTATTCATAGCTTGCTGACTGACTTGATGGCCGTGTTGCACTTTGACACCCCACCTCGTCTACAAAGCATTTGAAGCTACGTCCTGTCAGATGTACGAATGCTGAGGTGCGGGGCCGCACCACTTCGAAGAAAATAGTTTTAGCCACGCACTCCATAAAGGACTTCATGATCTATTGAGGGACGTGCCACCATTCCTAAGCTCCAACATGAGCAACCCGGCTGGAACTCTGTGAAGATTAAGGGTTGTCAGCACAAGACCCACTTGGCGCATTGAAAGACTTCACGAGTGCTAGGGCCAAATCAACATAAATCAACCACTCTGCACGGCCAAAGTGAAGACACTGGCCGATCCTGAAGGAGCTGACCTCGAGCAAAATCAGCCAAATCTCAGCTTCTTGTTACTACTAGTAAGGCACTTGTTACTACTAGTAAGGCACGTGTTCCTACTAGCTTCTTGTTACTAGTAGTAAGGCACTTGTTACTAGAAGCGATGCACTTGTTACTAGTGGCCCCATGGTCACACATTTGCAGCTATATAGTTTCTTCAACATCTCGCTTTGGCCTTGACATTGACGCTCCCTTTGTTCGTTGCATGTCAGGTGTTGGAAAAGTCTAGGTTGGACACTTGAAGGCTCGTGTCATCTCGTGTCTCCAGTCACTGGACTCACTGTGGCGGTATGGTTTCCCTTCCATCATCTACATCTGACTGGTAGTGCACAAAATGGTCATTGGTCGAATCGGACAAAGATCCAAAAACATGTGCACAAAATCAAAATGGCGGCATCTGAGCCATCCACCCGGCTGTGGGAATCGGCTTCAACCTCGATAGTTGATCCCAGCTTCTGAAAGATAACATGACCAAGGTATACGCCGATTCTGCCCTCAGTTCCCAAGTGGTGGTTGACAAAGGGGCTTTCCAAAGTAAGTATGCCAAAGTTGTCCTTGCGATCTGAGCCGGAGTTTTCACGATGTAGTTGATGGGCAAGTATATAATGTCATATTAAAGTCGTTTAACATAACTTTCTTAAATATATACAATTTCAAGCAGCTAGGAGTTCATGAGAAATGAACATGAAACCTTCACAAAATGTCCAAAACAGCAAGCAAAACATTGGGTCAGTCAAGCCCGCACCTTGGCTCCAATCGAACCAGCAGCACCGAGTCTCCCGACAACCACCCCACGCTCCTCAAGGCGTCGAGGTCTTTCTTCTCAACCTCCTCACGAGCCGAGCCCGACTCGTCATGAATGAAACGTTGCGTCAGTCAGTCAGTCAGTCAGTCGGTCAGTCAGTCGGTCCGTCCGTCCGTCGGTCAGTCGGTCGGTCGGTCAGTCAGCCAGTCAGCGTCGTTGCTCCACAGATGTGTTCAAAAACCCATCAATCTTCCTGTCCAACATGCGGTTCTTCATCATTCCCTCTTACCAATGAGGTGTACTGTTCCGCCATCCAACTCATATATATATATATATATAATCAATGGCGCCACCGCATGTGCAAACAGACTCTCCTGAGCCCTCGAAGCTGCGAGGACTCCGAGTGGAAGCTCTAGATCTTGACCATACTGCGACCTTTTGAAAGGCAACAGGACAAGAATAGGGAATTCCGAGGATTCAGTCAAATCCTAACTTGGGATTACAATAATTCCAAAGGTTGTCATGTGGTTGATCTTCCTATCGCAGTTGATGAGTGATGTAAACATTTCTGGATATTTCCGGCACTGACCTCCCTGCCCCTCAGCTTCCCTACTCCGCAAAGACCACTGGATGCGGCAATTCAGGTAACTGCAAGCTAAGCCTCGGATGCGCGTCCCACACCTGGTCTTTTTGCTGACCACAAAAATGATTACAGTAATGATGCGAATGATTGCATCTTACATTGTCCCGGCATTCGAGCTGTCTGAGGATCTGGACCAGGGGAGGCCACTTTTTTCTAGCGTAAGCTGCACAGTGCCTGCCACGGCGAGCAATTGTGCTACAAACACTTCTACAAACTAAAGTACTTTGTTATGGTATGAAACAGAAGTATTTCTCAGCTGGGGAGGGGCACTCAAGGAACAACATGTGCGTCGTGAAAGCCGCTCGCTATGGAAGGTAGCTGCCAGTTAAACGCCTCTTGGAATTGAAGCCATGCAAAACAAGACACAAAATGTCCCGTCCCGCAGAGCACCTGCAAAGCTTTCCTCGCTCTCGACCAAGGTTTCTGGGATGCAACCTTGAGAGTGGCATTGGAGTGCACATTCAATCATTTGAGACATGGACAGCTTGACTCAAATGATCCAAACACAAGTGCGCTAACAGAAACTAGCAGAAATGTTAACTTGATTCAAACAGTGCGAACAATTCCATTCGCCACATGCAGTGAATCAATGGCTGCAAAAAGCCGGATTCTGACTCGAGTGCAAAGCGACGAAGGGGTGCTGTTTTGCTCCAGCACCTAGACCTGTTCACCTTGGAACGCCTAACTACACTCGGAACATCTCAGAACCACAAACCACCAGGCCGACCGGTGGATCCCTCAAATGCCCTTGGAGGCCAAGCGCCCGCACCACGGCGCTTCAACTCCAGAAGCTCCGCCAAGCGCAAGGCCTGCAGCAGTCGGTTGACACGCAGCGCGGACTCGTGTGATGGACTGCACTTCGTTTCGACGGGGTGCCTGGATTTTGGACAAAGCTTGGGGAATGGGCCACCATGTGACCATAAGCCGGATCTGGAGGGATCAGAACCTCCAGCCTCGGCCAGTTCCTGGGCAGCTTGGTTGGCGCCAGGTGCACCAGTGGCCTCAGAGCTGCAGATGGGGAGATCGGGTGTCCCACTGAGGGAGGCTTCATGGTGCAAAAGGAGCGAGAGCCAAGCAATTTCACAGAGTGTGTGGGTCCTTTGATTCACAAGCCTTAACTTGCGGAGATGAGATTCTATGGTTTTACCTTGCGCTGAGGCATCATTCCCATGGCCACTTTGTCCCATGGTGTGAACCAATTGCCGCTGGCTATCGTGAGACATGCCTGCGACTGGCTGGTGAGCCTTTTGTGCTTGCCAGCACAGCCAAGCCAAGCGGACACGTATGGCGTTTTGCAGCCAACATGTCTGAAAGAATACATACTCCGTACATTCCCTACTTTTGGTTACAACTGTACGCATGACGCATGCCTAGACCCATCTGAGCCCGGTTTGGAAACTACAGGGGTCACTCAGGTTTTAGTACAAACGCATGCATGGGTTTCTTCATTTTCTCCTCATAGCAGCAAGCGGACAAGCTCCTGAGCCTTCAAATCGCTGCAGTTGAAGCCGGTGACATCTCCTGCGGTATGCAGCTGGACCAAGGAGCCATCCACAGTGTGCTGCTTTCGAAAGGCCTTGGCTCCAGTGCACTTAGCTCGGTTTTGGTCCAAAAGGATACCCTCTATCCAATAAACAAAAAATGCAAACCCCGACTTTGTAGAGGAAAAATCATCGCACTGGCGCAGCCGGCAGCCGGACCCTCCAAATTTGTCCTTGCCCTATCAGACAAAAATGTTGCCCAACTTTGAAGAGAATGTTTGTTGCTAGACTTTGATTCCGGTAAGAGTCGATCTTTTTAGAACAAAGTGCAAAAACTAGTCGCAAAAATAAGGTTCCTGTCGACACAATTGTGCAACTCTGTGAGCGGCCAGTTACAGCTTCACAGTAAATTCTTCGCTTCACCTGAATTCGTTGTTTACTAGTGTGCCTCTGGATTAATCTATTATTCTCTTGAGGTTCGATTCCTTTGTCATTTCTCACCTAACACCCGACGGAGTAAAGGGCTTAGATGGGGCAGCTAGATCCATGCAGTGGGTGGTAGAGGAAAATCGTCTTCCAAGGGGGGAGAAATCTTCCACCAAGATTTCTCCCGGGAGACGATCCGATGACAACAATCATCTCTTTCCATCTTTCTGACACCACTCCAATCAGACATTCCCTTGAGTTCTGAAAGAAAGCGGGGTCACTGAAGACTCTGGTGGAAAGGACCAAATAGTCTGTTGCATGTCCGCCAGGTGGCCCAATGGCCAAACTTCCATCCAAAGTACCTGTGTCATAGGAACCATCGCGCAAACCCGCCGCTTGACAAATGCGTTTGCACAATTATGAGCAAGCCCTCATTATCGGAAGCAACATGCAGCACTGAAAAGGACAGAAAAGGCTTCGTTAAAACAATCGAACACAAAGCGGAGCGCACATTCCAAAGCAGCCACCGACCACGCCAAAAAGGTCAAGGCCACCTTTACCTTGTGCTCGGCTTCACCGGGCACCATGAACGAAGAAAGGTGTCGTCCTAAAGTATGGCAGGCCTGATGCCATTGAGTAAAGTCTGTGCTTCAAAAATCAAGGCCAACTTGTTGAACAGCCCGTACCTAATGCCAATATGAAAAGGAATGTGTGCGGAATGCCAATGTTCAAGTCAGTCGCCTCCGGTGAAAGGAAACAGGACCAACCCACCGTGCTCAGGCTCTGAGAACATGTGGAAAAAGCAGGTTCCATAGACCCTACATCGACGGACACAGGAGGATGACCATTTTAAGAAACATTTAAAAAGTAAGGCACTTGTTACTAGTAGCTTCTTGTTACTACTAGTAAGGCACTTGCTCCTAGTAGCGTGGCACTTGTTACTACTAGTAAGGCACTTGTTAAGAAACAAGTTCGGTTCATTCATGACTACTGCGGAAACTTGAGGGGACAGCTTGCTGTATTTCATCCCAGCTGCTGTGAATGATGCCATACATGGAGCGCCGGGCCTTGGATACCCATCCTTCCGCGGTGGAGTAAGTGAGGAAGCAGCCTATTCACTTGAACTGCCGTCATTTGACTTCTGTCCGTGTGTGCCTGTTGACATGCAGATTTCTACGTTTGCGACGCTGCGTCGCTGTTGCGATGCTTTGCAGCAAGGAACCAGCAAGCCAGAGACAACACCACCGACACCAGTGCAAGCCAGAGCTTTGGGCATGTCAGTGGTCGAGAAAGTTCTGTCGGTGTCACCTGGCAGAAAGTTAGTGAGCTCAACAAGCTGAGTTCACCTTTTGACCAATGGTTAACCAGGGGGAAGCAAGCTTGCAAATCTTTGCAAAAAGCAGCTTGGGGAAACTAATCTTTGCAAAGAAGCAGCTTGGGGAAACTGGACCAAAGATCATGATCCATGATTTGGCTGTGGGTCAAAACTCGGAGCCCCAAACACGAATTCACACTAATTAGTTTGTGTTCCATGCGAGATACCGCGTGTACACAGTCTGCGTTAGATTTGTTCAAACATTGCTATCCGGTAGATAGCTGTTAGGTTCCTACTCCTACCACACCTGTTTATATGAGCCAGGGATGCGTAGAACTCGTAACCTCGAGCGTTGCCCTTGACCACCTCGGTAGGTTGACCACCTTGTAGGTCGTCCATTCGGTTCAACCGGTCGCTCTCCCGGTTTTGACCCACCCGCCATGTGTGTAAGTGTATACAGACCCCCCAAAATAGATTGAAAAAAAGTAAATCCCCACTAAAAAATGTATTAGAAACCGTTTCTATCTGCTTTTTTGGGAGACCACTTTTTGAGTGGATCAAAGCTGCTAGACACCCAAAGTTCTTGAATGCAAAAGTGCATCGCCGAGTCACGAATGGTAATGGTCGACACACAGTTCCTGGGAATGATCTTCATATTCTGTTCCTCCTGATCGGCAAAGCGAAGAGCCGTTTCGCCTTAGCAAAGAGCCATTATGCACAAGACCACTCAAGCTCCCTGCATTTGGTCTAGAGGGTCTAGAGGGATTTGTTTCTGGACCATCCAGGATCGACCTCTCGAGTTCACTGGAAGTGCTGAGAGCTGACTGATATAAAGCTGATATCTTCCCGGCATGCCCGGGAGAGACAAATCCATCAAGAATGGGCTGGCCATGGCTGATCTGTTGCTGGTACCGCCCTATGTCAATCCAGGCATCTAGGCCTTATTGAACCAAAACAGTTCCTGCATTGATCAAGCTCAAGCCAGTCAAGGCTGCAGGCAGGAAGAAGCAAGGGTCTTCTTGCCAGGATGCTATGGGAGCTCTTGTTACTAGCGTCTTGCTACTAGTAGTAATGCATTTTTGCTAGTAGCGATGCACTTGTCACTAGTAGCAAAGAAACCGTCTTGGGTCCGGTGATCGCAAAGTCTCCCTTCGTTCCGTCTAAAGGAGTGTAGCGGAGTCTAACGGGTCTAACGTCTCTGCGGGTCCCCAGCTTGTACCCAGGCAACAGCCGCCTGGAACCGTGTTCTGATGTCAAATCAACGAGTGAAGACCCGGGTCCTTTCTCGGAACAGGCCGCAAAAACGTGCGGCAAATCGCCAATGGCTGCCTCGTTGGAATCTGCTCCAGCTCCTTGGAAACCAGAACGTGTCCAGGCAAAAGGCCTAGAATATACACAAACAATTCTTCTCTGCCAATGTGGCTGTCACCAGGAACTGTGTCATAGTTTGTCTCGGGCCAGGTGGAAGCATGGGTCGCACGGCAAACATGTTCTGAGCTCACCACGCTCACTGTCCTGCATGTTATGTGGGCAACAACATGTTGACTCAAAATAGTGGACAGACTCTCTCACCTTCAGGCCTCAGCTACCCTGTTCGGGGCTGGTTACCCCACCTGTACCCTGCTTCTCGAATCTGAAGATCTGTACAGCGGGTAGTGCAGGTGTGTTTGCAGCGTCTCCCGCCTCCGGCATCAGAGCTACCAGTCGTTGCCCTGAGAAGGTCGGATGTGCCTTCTGACTGGTAGGTTCTAGTTGGATAATCTAGTCTAATTATTGTTTCTACTAGCTTCTTGTTACTAGTAGTAAGGCACTTGTTACTACTAGCTTCTAGTTGGATAATCTATAATGGTATGTAGTTCAGTATGTTGATGTATTTTGTGGGTATCCTACAATTTGTTCCGATGAGTGTGTTGTCTTTCTGAGAACAAATGTGTCGCAAGCATTTTCCGTTGTCCGCGAATGGAATCTCAGAAAGAACCTGTTTATCTGGCCCAACCAGCAGAAAGGGCCCAAAGGGGCCTTGCCGTAGCACCCCGCGGTCGTTGAAGAGGGGCAGTACCTCATGTCAATGTCAGTCGCCAAAGGGTTCTTCTTTGTAAAGACTTACGAACCTCAAAGCAAGAAAACGTAGCAGCAGCCAAGCTGATGGTCAGACTCTCCAACGTAGTCGACAAATCATTTTGGGCAGGTCCTTCACAGGGTTGTATCCAATTTGCCAAATCCCAAACTAACATCAAAATGAGAAAAGTGGATACACCAAATCAATGCGAAATAGATCTATAATATAATTATATAGAGAGATCGGACATTCGCAAGGCGTCTCGATCCAAGTTGAGATACAAAATGGGGAGGCATGTTGGAGACGAGCCAAAATCAAATAGTCGGGCCATTCAGTCATGGGGAGACAGACTGGGAGAACGGAACTGTGGAGGCAAGTGAGAAAGCATACAAAGATGATCAAAAATGATAAGCAAGATCAATGACATGAAGAGACTCATTGACCCTTTGATCTGTTCAGTGTGCCAGGCGTGCCAGGTGGACAACAAAGTGCACTTGACCCATGACCCATGACCCATTGTCGAGTTGACGATGGCACAGCGACTAGGCTGGTAAAACCGGTCAGTAAATCCTGAGGCTTTGCCCAATCAAAGCCTGTTGAAGTCCAACTCCCGACCCAAAAAGGGTGAATCACAGACAAACCAGTGAAGTCCCGTTAAGCAGCTGAGGTCGGGGGACCGACCACCTGGCCCGTCTGAGCTTCCCGGCTCCGCAGCGCAGCACACTCGAGGCGTCACCTGGTGTGTTTCAGCAGAGGGTCAGAGCTCAAATGGCTCAGACATGCTCAGACAATAGCTTGGCCAACACCTATCCAATCTATATACTTGTTCCAGTTGTTGCATACTCCAAAGCTCATGTCTGTTACTTTCAGTCTTCAGTCTATCGTCCCCAGACGACAGCTGGGCCAAGCTGCCGCCAAGCGGCGCCAGCGGAAGAACAATTGACTCTCCAAGGGGAGATCCCGGACCTGCGAGGCGGAGAAACAACGACTGCCCCGGATGCAGGTGCGGTGCCGACGCGGTGCCCACGCGGGTGCCTTGATGGCGAAAATGAACTGCTGCGGCTTGAAGATCCCCCGTCTCACAAAAGGACAAAGGAAACAAGGGAAAACCAAAGGAAAGACAGCTTCTCACTGCATTCAAGAGATGCTTCGATCACGCCCGCTTCGGGATACCCAGCTGAACCAAAAGGGAACAGTACTGAAGTGCATCAGTTGGAGCAGAAACAAGCAAACAAACACTCTGTCCCTCTGTCCGATCCTGAGGCCTGAGGCTGTGACTGTGGGGTGTCAAAAACAGCCTTGGAAGACTGGCCAGTGCCAAAGACCTTTCCATCCAGGAGCAAATCGACCTCAAGCAGGTCGACTACTCAAGCCACTAGTGCTCCTGGAACCTCCCTGTTCGTGGCCAGAAGGGGCAGGTAGTACGTATATACTGTCTTTAAACAGAGTGTGGAAACCCATACAGACTCACTTTGGCGCCACAGATGCCATTGCTTTTTGACCCCACCTCAATGTCGAGGGGTTCGTCTCCGATCAGCTCCTCGAGATACAAAACAATAGTCGAAGTCGAAGAAACCGAGCAGCTCCGAGCGTTTTTGTCTGTCCCGAGTCATCCCCAGTCCCTCTCTTTTCAACACTTGATACAGTAAAACCAGAAAGCTCTTCTGAATGTCATATTGTGAGGACTGCCAAAAGCAGGCATGCGGCATACCATGCAAATGAATATGTTTCCCTGATAGCTCCACTCATCCTCTGCCAGTGACCGAGGCAGTAGGCAATCCGCGCGACAACGCCTCACGTTCTCAACTTGGGCGAGGAGACACACAGATTGGTCTCCCACCAGACCACTTCAGAAGGACTTTGTCTCTAAGTCTCACTAAGGCTCCAGCAGCAGAGACCCTACATCTGCACTGAAAGCAAAACGGCAAAGACCTGGCTGTGCCGTCCTGGCCATGCGGCTGGCCATGCGGCTGGCCATGCGACTGGCTGGCCATCCGTGACCATTGGCAATTGGTATGTGTATGCAACACTGGTCCAAACTCGTGGCAGCATAAAAGTGGATGACTGCAACACATTGGCAGTTGTTTCAGTGAAGTGCACCTCCCCTTCATTGCCCTGCGCCTCATTCCTCAAGGATCGCGACGTCCTCGGACAAGAGATTTGGTGAAACTTGTCTTTGTCTGCTCACACTTGTCGCCAGTGCCCTTGAATAATAATTACATTTGTTTCGAACGTCAGGTACAAGAATACTCAGTTGAGTTAAAAGGAAGTTGCGGAACTTCTGGCTACCAAATCCGGAGTGGTGGACAACTCTTGGCACAAAAAGGAGCCTTTCCAACGCGACGCTTTCAAAAAGAAAAAAGAACACTGATGTAATTACAAAGCTCACACGCCGAGCGGCCTCTGCATCTCACTGAAGCAGGTCCATCGCAAGGAACAAAAAAGGGCGCTTGCTCGCTGTTGCCAGGGTATACTGCTTCTTGGAGTCGACGTTGCTGAATTTGCGAGACAATTGGCATTATGAAATTATGACAGTGTACTGTAAGTCCATCTATATAAACAATTTCATCGTTGAATCTGGGTTGGCATTGACTTCCAGACTGTGGACCACATTGATACAAAAAACCCTTGGCGACAATGATACAGGAGGTGTCAAGTGCTCGTTTCTCACCCATGGGTCAACTTTGGACCCCTGCTCGGTCTTCGCGGTTTCTCTGCAGCAGAACATGCGGCGGTGCCATAGAAACCGTTGCAGTCAACGAAACACCACCGGAGTCGACGACCTCCAAATCCGTGTGAACACCTCTGATCCCTTCGGCTCCCGTCCATCGCTTCGGACACCGAACACACCGGAGCAACCGGACCTTGGTCTGTGGGCTCTGCGCCGCCTCTGCCGCCAAGCGGGGCAAACGGAAGAAGCCCTGGCAGCATGGCAACGCCGTGACTCGGAGCAGAGTTTTGCAAGTCCGAGATCAAAAAACACAAGACTGGAAGTCAAAGCAGAAAGAATTCACGAGCACCAAAGGCAAACACTATTGGCAGGGATGAAAGTCAAAGCCTCACTAGCGCTCTTCCTTGGACATAAACATGAAGCTGTGGATAATCCATGCAGCTGACAGCTCGAGCAACTTTGCAAACACAAAGAGATGGTGACACGCCATAACACGTCACCAATGTCTATACAGTTTGCAAACAGCAGGCCCTAAGGACCTGCACAAACCCTGCATCTGCGATGTCACTTGGCCCAGATCATGA
>CAXAMN010012002.1:538226-552445 GCA_963970005.1 Durusdinium trenchii
GCAATTGCCAAGAGCTGCGGCGACTAGTGTTTCGGAGGCTTGAGCAATAAGCAGCGGAGAACTCTACCGTACCATTGTTCCAATACTGTATGTATGTCTCTCGGTCCGAGGGCATGCCAAATCAACTTGGAGTCCCTCCAGTACCCCAAGAAGGTCCACCATTCACTTGCAATCCATCTCCAAACATCTCATCACCCCCGACCACGTTTCCTTCCACACGTTCCCGGCCTCCAGTCTTGGCACCTCCTTGCGCCGGCAAAGCACTCCCACCTGGGTCACCCCTGCTGTGAGAAGCTCTGAAACTTTCACGAGGCCTCGAGGTGCGGATCGGTGCGGCAGAGCAACACGACCAATTCGCTGCAAGGCAACTGTTACAAACAAGAAATAACAGGGCACAAGACCGAATACTGTGCACAGAAAGTCATAAGTTATGACTTTGTCCGTGAATATGGGCACAAACCCAGCTTTGGTGCAAAGACCTAGAGTCATGTCTACAAACGCACAAACTCTGCTTTGATCTATTCATTCATTTGTGTATGTATCTATATATTTATATTATACTACATACATACATATATATATTTGTTATATTTGATCCCCGCCGCCGGTGATCCAAACCCAATGCCTGTGATGTCCTCACAGGCCACCTCAATGGGCCACTGGACATTCTCCAGGCTGGGGAAAACCGCCACCAGGTCCTCCAAACAGGACATTCTAGCAGCTCTTTGGAATTGGAGAATGCAAGCGCCTCAGCGCCTCGTGAACGCTTCCAAACATAGTCTTGCCAAAGCTGGTTGGACCCTTTGGATTGGTTTGTCACCAGCATCCAAAGTACGCACAGTCCTTGTTTGCAGCAACCGCATCTGCTGCAACGCAAACAGCCGAACTGTAGAACTCCACTGGCAAGACTCTCCTGTAGAAGCGAATAAAAAGCCCCTAGTGGCGTCCTTGCTCCTAGTAGCGATGCCCTTTGCTCCTAGTAGCACCCTTGCTCCTAGTAGTAAGGCCAGGAGCCCCTAGTAGCGTCCTTGCTCCTAGAAATCTTAATATTTCGGCAGTTCCGTAAACTACTAGATTTCCACACGTCATCTCATTGATTCGGCAGGTGACCTAACATCCAAATTCCAGCTTCCTTCGGATATTCTCGCGCAGTGCAGAATGCATCTCCTGGCGCACTGCTTCAGCGTGTAGAAACCAGGGCTGTCTGCCACCTCGTCCGTCCGCTCGCGTGTTGGTCTTGGTCCCCTCATTGGCCCTTTGGGATTGAGAAGGGCTTCAACATACCAAACGGAAAAGTTCTTCTTTTCGCGTTCAGTTCACCAGGTCTCTCACTTTTCTCCTAAGATTCCAGCAGCTATCCTCTCGAGGCCCTGGCCAAGGTGTCTCCCAAGTTCAGCATGGCCAAGCAAAGGTCGACCTGGGAACTCGCTGGAGCCTGTGAATGTGCTGAACTCGTGGAGCGCGGAGCCTGATCAACCCGCCTCTTCGTCATCCAGGACTGGCGGGTCCATTTCAGGAGGATCCTGATTGCATGCGGTGAATGTGGCACCATGAGGTAGCTGGCAAATATGAATGATGAATAATGTGGTTTGGTCACGGTCTGGATGCATGAGATGCAATTTGAAAGGTCGACAATCTTGACGCAAAATTCAGGCTTGAAACCCAAAGAACAAAAAAACTTAGCTGGCAACAAGGTTCAAAGAAAGCTCCATTTTGCGGCTGCCATCCCTGCCACGCCTCCTCTGTGCACAGCGGCTGAGCCTGTGCGGAGCTGCGAAAGGGGCTGAAGCCAGAGCCTGACAGATTTTGCGATTCCTGTCTGAGAGGAAGGCCAAACAAGCCACCCCCACGCAAAAGGCATTTCTGAACATTCTCTCACATAAGATTCTGCCATCCCAGCCTTCACTCAGAGTCTGGCCTGCCAGCGGAAATTAAGGTTCCCAAAAAGAATCTTGGAACCAAATTAGGCAGGAAGTGCTTCCTTGAAGAAGTTTGAGCTCTTCTGCCTCCAAGTGTCTTGTAGCTGAAAGTTCTACTGCTGGCCACTTACTTGTTAGCTCTCCGCTCCTCTTGCCGCCCTCCCCAAGAAAAAGAGAGTGAAGCGTTGGCTTCATCGTTCCGCTCCTCCTGAGGTTGCAGAGCCACTGGCGCAGTGTAGACCTGAGGCTCGTCAATATCCTTGACAACAAAAGGACTAACCGAAGAACAAAACAGGACTAACCGACCACTAACAAACTTCTCACTTCACTAACAAACTTATCACGTCGGAATCAATTCCTTAGGAGACCGTATACAATTATGTTGCAATTATACTATAGTTGTATCATAGTTATATACAGCAAACAGAAAATATGACTTACATGACTTGTCACTTATGCTTTCTGGGTTTTTCTACCCGACAGACTCCACGTGAACCTGGGCGCTCCAGGCGCAGCACGGCTCTCACTTCGGGGCGCGAGAAGCGCTCGAAGCGGTCCTTTTTCAGTGCCTCGATCCAGCACAGACAGCATCCATAGCATGTGCAGGCCATCTATGCGTCGGCATGACGAACAATCCAAACCCAGCAAACCCTAGAGGCTCTGCTCATGTACACGATTAACCATGGTAAACGGATGGTTTTCATAGCATGCTCACATAAAGCTGACCACGATCCATCCACAAACTTTCTTCAATGGTCAATGGTCACCCCCTTTCATGCAGTGGGCCAGAAATCATTCACAATCCAGTACCCCACCCTTGCCTTGTCAAGGATCCTCGCTATGGGCTTCGCAATACAGTACAAGGCACAAAGCAGGAATCGCACCACTGGGACGAACCTGCAATCAACAAGCTGTCAAATTGGGCCAAACATGTCCCACTCACGAAATGTCCAACTCTGACCCCTCATCCTTGTGGGGTGTTTTGTGAAAATGTCCAATTCCATCCAATTCCCATCACGGCTGCCATTTTCAAACCAATGCGAATCAACGGCTGCCATCTGCTCCCGAACCCAACCACCCGCTCGCCAAGATGAGAAGGTCAGCTGCCAAGGACCCGTGAAGACTGCCTAAGGGCGGCTCATCGGCCAAGAATCGGCTGAGCCGAAAGCACAGGCTGCGGGTGCAAAATGCTAAAGTATACAAATATACACTATATATGACAAACGCAGTACACTCTTTTTACACAAATGACAGGTGTACAAAGGGTTTCTTTTCCCAAAAGGGCACATCTTCTGACACTGCCGAACGGCCGAACGGACACCACAGCGGGGCGCCAAGGTGCCGAGGGCAAGATCTCTCCGCAGACCAGCACGAAGGTGACCTGCCAAAGGAAAACCCCGTCGCGGTGAATCCATGGGGAATCCATGAGCCAAAAAGGAAGGGGAGGTGTTCATCTACTAGTAGCTTCCAGGGAGCAAAGAGCATCGCTACTAGTTACTAGTAGCAAGGACGCTACTGGGGGCTCCTGGCCGTACTACCAGGAGCAAGAAGCTACTACAATGTTACAAAGCTGAAAAATGCGGACCACCTGAAGCATGCAGAACCATGCACTTCGCGCCGGAAGTCTTGTTGTTGCGCAAGCAATCGCTGAAAACCCTGAAAACTTCAGTGTTTCAGTGTTTCTCGTTGGAGACCAATTTCAACTCTCTAAAACCAAATGGCTTGTGGGAGTCGATTCATGTCATTTGGATCATGTCGCTTGGGATTCCAAAAAAGGTCCACGCCCAACCCCCCCGCGCCGACAGCAAGACTGCAAAGACCGGCGACAGGAGGTCGTCCAGGAAAATGGGTAAGGCCTGAGACGTCCAGCAGGTCGTCCAACACCATGGGCTTCACGGGGCGAAAAAGAATCTGAGTGGGAGCGTGAGACGATGTTGAAACAGACAGCGTGAGACCCGTTAATAAGACAGAGAAAGACAAAGTGACAAATAAAACGAATCGATTCATGATTTCCCTGTCACCTCATGAGGCACAGGTACCTCATTTGCCAAGGCATTCAGCAGCAGCAAGGTCACCAGCAGCAGGTGGTGGTCCTGCACTGCTGTTGCAGAAGGGAAGAATGTATAGAAACAATGATTTTTGATAGAAGGAGTTCGTCGGAAAACCAGGTTTCTCCTTCAGCAGAGGCAGGATGTGTTTGGCTGCGTCTTTTTGCCTTTGAAGGCGCTCGCGCTCCTGGAATGAGGAATTGTAGCTAGGACGAACAAAGTCTCTCAAAAAGAAAAGCGCAGCAACAAACTCTATCCAGCTTCTGTGCATTGCACATGACATTATTCTCACATTTGCGCGTTTAGGAGCTCGAAATTTCTCCTTCGAGTTGGCGCAGTAGTCCAAGCGTGCTGCCTACATGCGGTTGATGCGGGAAAAGATTCCAAAATGTGCCAAAAGCTGAGAAAGCAACAAGTTGCAGGGAGATGCAGCATGAGACCAACAATGTTTGCACCTCGAAGGTTTACCAAAATGCTAAGTTCCCAAGCTAAAGAGAGAGATCCCTGAATGGTTTCATTCATAGTTCTAACTTGATGCTAAATTCCTCATACTTCCCTGCTGCATGGCGATTTGGAGCCAACTCACTCACTCCATCGGATCAAACGCGGATGACTCCCGCGGGCCTCGATGATCTGAAGCTCCACGGGCCTCGAGTCAACGAACCCAACGCTCGAACCGAAAGCTTCGGACGTCGGGTGTGGCGTTGGTCGACTTCGTTTCCTCAAGGCGAAGAAAGACCAATTCGACCGTCCACGAAAGTCCAAACATGGTTTCGCCGCCACTCCGGTGCAAAACCCACACCGGTTCTACACAGAAACCGGCTGTCTTCTTGCATTAGGGGATACAGTAGATTCCTTCTGAAGGGCTGCGTCTATGTTTCCCGTGGACCAAGAAAAGCCAAGGCTCTCAAGAGAGACCAAGCCCATGGTAAGCCCAGCCGCAAGAGCAGCCTCAGGAGCAGTTGGACATCAAAAACCAATGAAGAATGACTAAAGCACAGATTGAAATGCCCTTCACAGCTCCGCTACCATGCGAGAGCTCTTTTAAACCACGGGCCTTCAGGTGTGCACATGATTTGTGCGTGTCATCCTTGCGCTGGAATGCTCTATTTCCGCAGTTACCTTTATGATCCTATATGGCTAGAGTGACGAGCATAAACTACCTCAGCATCTGGAGTTGGCAAACAATTGCTGACTGGAAACTCACGAGGAACTTGCACAGTGCACCAAGAATCGCGGATGGATGATCCAATGAGCATGTGCGATGGAGAGTCTTCGCTGAGGTGCTGTCTGGCTCCTTTCTTCGAAAGAGTTTTGGCTGATGTTCCTCTCTCTAATTTGCAGTTTTACCTGTGCAGCCTGTCCACGTGTCAGGGGTTTGCCCACTGACCATTCCATGAGACCTATGGAATTACCGTTTTTGCACTTTTGTGAGCCATTCTGGCAACCTGGGGTCGTCTGATTTGATTGTGGCTTCTTTGAAGATTGCAGGTCAGCGATCCCTCGATAGCACTTCGCTGCCGAAAAATGGACATGGCTTTCATCGCTGGCGCCTCGTCATCATTTGCCTTTTTCATTGCCAAGTTCAACGACTTAATGGCTTTCATGGCTTTCATTGCTTTCATCGCCTTCATTGCCTTCATTGCTTTCATTGGTGCCATGGCAGCTTTAAGAGAGTGCAGGCACAACAGAAAGCACACGAGTGAGTTCCAGCTTAAACCAAGAACAATGCAAAAAGTCAGGATTGACTGCAGTACATACAATTCGTGCTTGAATTTATCTCATCTCCGAGTGCTTGTCCAAGAAAGCACATTATCCTGGTTTTATGATCTTTCATGTATACTGACTGTGTAAATGTCATAGCCTCTGCTTTGTGAAGCCCTGCACATGACGCTTGCCCGACACCGGGTGTCCCAGCCATGAGGATGCACACGGCGGAAGCTGCGACCTTTGCAGTCGGAATCGGTCTACTCAACACCTTGACACCAAGACATGGAAAAAGAAGCTACTAGTAGCAAAGGGCATCGCTACTAGGAGCAAGGACGCGACTAGGGGCTCCTGGCCCTACTACCAGGAACAAGGACGCTACTAGGAGCAAGGACGCTACTAGGCGCTCCTGGCCCTACTACTAGGAACAAGAAGCTACTAGTAGCAACGTCATCCGGCAAAAGACCTGCCGTTGAGCTAGGCATGTGCCAGTTGAGGTCATGAAGCACGCCAAGCCGCATGGAAGATCACCTTCATCCGCTCTTCCTCTGCTTTTCGACGTTCCTGTAGTGGATGAAGCGTCAATTGGATTAATTGATATCTTCATCCCCGCAGAGATTTAATTGATCAAAAGCCATGCTCCGCAGCCTTCCTTGGCCACCATTTGAGCACATGTACGTTATCCATCCAATTAAGCATGCAGATTCTCCGCACTTCAGCGTTTGTGGGCCCGTCCTCTACAGGGCTAAGGCACCGAGGTACTGTGTGCCATCGGCCATAAGATGGACCTAAGAGCAAATCCCCTAACAATCCTCTCTAGAATCGGTCAAACGAGCTCTAAGAATTGAGGATTATCAGGTTGTTCAAAAAGGGAATACATACCAAGGGGATTGTCAGCTATGCTCTCTGCTTAACATTAACAAGGCAAGACCGGCTGTGTGGCTGCTTCGCACAGCACCATCATTCACCTCCTCTTCCCCATCCTCATCACCACATGCTGGGTCACCCTTCTAAACTGGAAAGTCAAAGCAGGGTTCAAGCCTTGAACCCAAGCCTAACAGTCCCGAAAGAGTGCAACAATCTTGAAACACGCCTTGTCTGTGCTGTCAGAATTGCAGGTTCCAGTGCATGAGTGAACAAGGAAACAACAAAAGGAAGGAGAAAAAGGATGAGAAAAAGAATGGTTCAATCTCTTGTTTCTGTTCCTTCTTTTGTCCAATGTCTCCACGAAAAGGTCGCAAAACACAGGTGGCTAAGCAGCGACTACGCCAGGTTTTTAGATTGACACTCTGAGGCTTCGGACAACTAATGGTCATCGCTTGCTCTGTACCACCCCACCTTAGGCAGTCGCGGCCATTGAATAGGTTCACAATACAAATCAAGCCCAGATGAACAATACAAATCCCAAATAGTTGTATATATATATACTTGTAATGTACAATACCACACCGCAATTCATGTAAACCTCCAAATGAACTAGCCCACATTTTTGCCTAAAGGTGGCGTCTAAAGGACCTGTGCATCCCAGGTTGCTGTTTGGACCGGAGCGTGTCTATCACCTCTCTAAATAGCATCATTTTAGTAGTGGAACCTGCGCTTGACTCGATGCATTCAACAAATTTGCGTGGTCATTCTCACGAGGACTTGTACTTGCCATTGTCAGGCCATCGGTATCATTAACTGGCAGTGCTGCTGGAGGTGTCCGCAATATCAACATGATCTTCATGACTGCAATGTCACACATGTCACTCGCATCATACGCACCGTGACTGAGCCCCCAACACGAATGCGCCTTCTGCACACTCAAGTGTGTATTCCTGAGTGGAGGGCCAAGTGAAAGAGAAAATGAATGAATATGAATATATGACTGAATATGACAACTGCAATAATGCAAACTTCATGTTCCTGGATCCCATACTCACATATGCCATGTTTATCCACGGACGGAGATGTTCCCCAGTTGCGTGAAGGATAAGACTGATTATCTCAGCTGGACGCCCTGGACGCCTCTGCATATGAGCAAGTGTCTTGGCTAGGCATCTGACTCCAAGATAGGCATGGCTCCCGCTCCATTTTCCAAAGGGATCCTAGCCCGCAAAGGGACTACATGGACGCTCTGACTTGTCCATCGAGGCTTGATTCGATTCTTAGTCTTTGAGGACAAAAAGCAGTTCATAATCCATTGCAAGCCCAGTCCAACCTACCCTAGCAAATCAGCAACTGTGCACATGCCACATGCGTGGCAAGCACTCCAAATACCCCCAAGCACTGATTGTCTAGCTCAACATCACTATTTCCGGAGTGTCCTACACTCATCTGTCTGTGCTCGGGATGAGCCAGCTGAACCAAAGGCAACGACATTTAAATAGAAACAGGCTCCAGGGAGCTAATGTCCTGCAAAGGTCCACAATCAGAGGCCACGCAGCTTTCACCATCATCCATGTACCCGTGCTCACAACCTCAGAGTTCGCATCTCGCTTGCAGATCTCTAGGTGGTTACTCAGGAGTGTCCATGCAAACGCAGGGAACGCGCCCGACTTCCGATTCATCAAGTCCACATGTCCACAAAAAATCCTCGCCACAACAGCCATAGCACTCCATGGTTCTCCATGATTCCTGGAATGGAAGCCTTGACAAAAACGCATATACTGTATTCGATTCTCCTATGTCAACTTGTCCATGCTGAATTTTCTCGCGCTGCTGTCTTTCTTTGCTCAAATGGTTTCATTGGATGCATTTGGCGCCGCTGATTCTTCAGAATCTTGGGCATCCTTCAGAGTTTTCTCCGTCTCCTTCAACTTCCCAGTGCCATTTTGCTTCAACTCAGTACGGAGCTTGTGCAGCATTTGACGTTGCACATTCATGCCCTTCCCTAGCTTGTTGACGGAATCCTCATAACTCTTCTTCTTCTGGAGCCATAAGTCTGCTTCATCCATCATGGGACCCTTGACTTGCTGATCATACTCTTGCGTCTGTGTCTTCAATTCCTCAAGTTTCTGATTCAATTTCGGGTAGCTGAATGCTTCCTTGTTGATTTCCTTGCCCTCTGCCGGCTTCGCAGCCGGTTCGCTCTCGTTGCGACCCACCAAGGCTTCCAGTGCAGCGGTGCCCAGCACACGGGCACCACGATTTGGGCGTTCGGCAACACATAAAGTGACCATCGCCAGCCATCGCAGTTGCCAAGGCGTCATGTTCACATCACTCGTGGTGTTCTCGAGTTCGGAGTATGAAGGAAAAGTCCTGAAATCTCAGGATTTGGGGGCCTATGACTTAGCCACTGAGCCAAAACAGCTCTTTCTCTTGTCGGATTGCACATTCACCGACCGATCGAATGTTGAGTCCTTCAAGTCCTCATGCTCCCTTTGTATTTTTACACGCTCAAGGAGAACATTTTGGTCTAGTCTTCCACTCCAGGGCCATTTAGGGAGTCATGTACTGTATATATATATATATATATCTGCCTTTGAAAGGGTAAAGATCCTACCATCCCATGCCCCAGGCACCTGAGGCTCAGTCTGCATCTGAACGAGCTGTTTCCAGTGTCAAAGGTGTTTTGGTACTCCTTCCTCAACAAGCCACTCTAAGTTTGCCAGGGCAGCAGAAAGGGCGAAGTGAAATCAAGGTGGCAGCTTCAACAATCAAGCTACTGTTTTATCTGCCCAAACAGGATTGCCACAAATAATTAAGCAATAAACATATGTCACGTGTATGTTGCCCTTTGCTTGACTAAGTTTCCAACAAATGCACGCAAACACCATGGGAGCCACAATTGCGGCCACCACAATCAGATGCCTTGTTGAAGTGGCACACTACCTGACGAACATACCAAAGCCAGCCCAGCTAAGCAATCCTAGCTGCAAAAATGCCAATGCAAATGTCAAATGCCGCTGATGTCGGAAAAGCAAATCCACAGCTTGATCCGTACCTCCCCATTTGTCGCGATGTCCCGATATGCTCCACGCTCACAGATGCACTCTGCACCTCAATTCTCACGATCCCTGAGTGACTAGGGATTGATCAGGTGCAACATGGTGGGTAAACGGGGGGGTTAGCCCCGAACGCAACACACCGAGAATGAAAAAACGGCCAAGAAGACCCATGCTACGCAGTGTTAAAGCAATCCTCGAACGTCGAGCCCGTCATGTCCTCCAAGCCAAGAAAAGCGGTCACCGAGCGAACGAAAGGTCACCGAGTCCAC
The DNA here is from genome assembly GCA_963970005.1 of Durusdinium trenchii. NCBI lineage: Eukaryota > Dinophyceae > Suessiales > Symbiodiniaceae > Durusdinium > Durusdinium trenchii. Next base: position 548,099 of record CAXAMN010012002.1, read on the forward strand.
AAATCAACGTCAAAGTCGATGTACGCGAGTAGTAACACGGACGAAACTGACCCCACCCCCCCCACTCCCCCCCACCCTGAAAGACCAATCAACGGATTGGATATATGTTGCCGGCGGGGCTAACCCCCCCCGTTGGCCCAACATGGTGCAACCCTTGCATCTGACATGAAACATACAAAAGTGCACATGTTTTCAGTGAATTCAGGCCCGAACGCTGTGGGAGATCTTTGCACAGCCCAGCTGGGCCACACCTGCCAAGAGGTGTTCAGGTCACCATTTGTCCGTGATCTGTCAACCTCCATCTGTTTTCATCATCGCAGAATCTGTGCTCAAAGTCTCACTGGGCCGTGCCACCGTGCCACCAGGCAGGTCTTCCAAGACTTTTCCGCCCATTGTTTCCACATCTCTCAGCGCACCCATAAAGCAACAGAGCACAGTCATCGATATCCTCACACCTGGGCTGCAAAAACATGTACTTCCTAGCCACCTCCTGGATGCACCTTGCATCACTAAGCAAACTGCAGGAGACCTTCAGTCAACCTGTCTACCAATGTGAAAGGACCCTGACTGTTCGAATTGAACTGAAAACACATAAACAAATATATATATATATAATAAATATAAAATTTCCCCTTAACTACTACTAATAATAATACCAACAATAATGTAAAAATTATCAACCACCACTACTACCTACTACTAACAAGAACGCATTTCAGAGTGTTGAATTCTGCAACTCGCCAAACTGATGGACCCAAGGTCCACACCAAGGTTTGGCAGGCCACTCTGCGTCGCTGTTGCAGGTCATGTTCACCTGCTCAAGCGGTGGCAGGGGCAGCAGATGGGGTTCTTCTGGTTCTGACGTCGCACAAAAGTGACAAGATTCTATGAGAACGATTGAACACCTTGATGTTTTATAACTTTTTGTCTAGAAACACACCAGGTTTGGATGACTTGTTCTTCTTGCACTTCCCGGCCGTGGGCTTGCCATCCACCGCGAAGCCAGGATCACAAGTCAAAACCTCACCAGGATTAACGATTTGATCGAAGAAAAATAAAGTGGGTGCCCAAGAGGGCCGTTCAGCAATCCCTTATGCAGAATAAGTCGGGCTAGGCTGGACTTGACCAGCAATGTGAAGGTGATGGGATTTAGGTTTATGGCAGAAATCAGTTGCGAGCGCTGGATGTCACACCATGGTCACACCGTCACAGCATGACACGGATGTCACAGACTTCGTTCCAAGGAGATCGCGGAAAGTTGCCATCTTCGCGGCTCCGTCCGTTCGGTTCCAACCGGCCAACGAACGGAGCACCGAACGGATCGGCTCCACCGAGGCCGGACTGGCCCAACCGACCTATCCCCACACGGCATCACAAGCAGCTAAATCAGCGGCACATGGCGTCACAAGGTGGAAAGTTCGCTAAAAGTCAACAGACCTTCTGAACCGACAACAAAGTGGTTGTTGATCAAGAACAGTTTTAAAGCATTGATGAAGCAGCTGCCCCACAGTCTTCAATCATCTGCCCAAAAGCAAGTGTAGAACGCGATGGCACTACGTGATCTCGGAATCAAAAGAAAGCAAGACTTAGGCGTTATCCTTCCCTGTCTGTGGCAAACAAAACTGACAATCTGCAGTTATGTAAATGTCCATCAAGAACTGTCGAGAAAAACTTCATCATGCGAAGTCATCAATAATATAGGCCGAAGCCTTTGTCTTGAGGACCTGGCATAGATTCCACCACGTTTGACTGACCCCTTCCAGCTGCCATGGTGATCCTCAGGTGGTAAAAGTAAACATGTACGCATGTGCCTGTACGTGTATTATGTATATATACTCTACGCATTCTGCATACGACAACCTAAACCGTCAAAAAGTAAACGTGCTGGGCCGTCATGTCTGCGCACTTTCATATTTGTGCAGAATCCACATTGAAAATTGGAATGGTGCTTGGCAGTTCCGGACACTTGAAGTGCGCTGGTTTCATTACCAGCTGCCTTCAGTTCAGAGCTTCTGCTCACGACCGATTCAGAAATCTGCAAGGAAGCTTCGGGCTGTACACAAATTCTGCCATGAACGCGGATACGATACGTCCTTGAATGATGACAAGAAAATCAGGGGATACCAAACACCCATGGTCGTTCATTGAATCAGTCTTTCAAATTATTCTACAAGCTGTTTGCCTCTGCCTGAGACTGAGCCACCCGGGCAGTCAAGAGTTCACAGCTCCTTTCCTTCAAACCCACCGGTGAACTCAACAAACGGTCGATAAAAACAAGTCAACATAGGATTCACCCCAGGTCCATCTCCGTTTTGAGTCAATCCAATTTCTACTTTTGCCAGTTCCTACACCCATCATCCCCAGTCTAGTCCAAGTTGGAAATGTTACAAAAGGCGTTCAAGGACACCGTCCCTTTTTCCCTCCCTTTGGCGGACCTCTTTGTGGTCGACTTTTGTAGTCGCGTTGCGCGAGTGATTAGCCTCATGATGCCACTGAGATGCCGCAACGACACTTGCACTACTGCTCCGTATGACAAACCTATATATTGCATTGCCTTTTTGGTGTATAGTATATATGTCTCAGATGACTCCATCCCCTACTGCTAGGTTATACAAAAACATGAACAACCGTAACTGTCAGAATTTGCAGGGCCAAGCTGTGACAAATCGTTTTGTCCAGCACCAGTTCAATCCACAATAATTCTACAAGAGGCTGGCCTGCACATCTGGTTTGCCTGCCCATGAACTGCTCACAAGAGGTTCACTGAAGAAGTCAAAGTAGCATCAAACTATTCAAGATTGCATCAAGGCAGTGTGGTCTACATTTTGTCCAATCTGAACTGAGTTATTGATCACCACTTGTTTGACTATCCAACTCCAAGTAGCGCGGTCGTGTTACATATATAAGACCTTCTTGCCTGCGAAGCAAGTTGGCAGCACCTGCAAAAAGAACAAACATTATCATCCAAAAGGTTTGTCTGCACAGCGTATTCGTATTCGCCCTCGTTGCTCATCCCTGAAAGACCATCCAACAACGGCGTTTTCCATCTGCAATTCGAAGCGTGACCGGGAGAGCCAAGGCAAAGCCGATGTTGCGCCACCTCAAAACATTTGGATGGTATGGTTGACACATGACGCATGTAAGATCCTCGAACGCAGAAAAATATACAAATTGTCCAGTGTTTGCCAACAGAAACACACGACCTGGGTAGGTCATGGGCCAATATTTTTTCAATAACATGTTCTGACACCAAATCAAGGAGGTCTTTGACAAAGCTAACCAAGATTCGCTGCATGTTGGTGATAGTATGCTTGTTGGGATGGTTTGGGTGACACAACCATAACACAATGCCACATGTCTTGTCTCGTCGTCTCTTGGTCACAAACCGGGCAACCATCAAAGTCAGCCCATGGCAACTGAGAGCTTCCCGTTTCTGCCACAGACCCAAGCTGTATTGGGAAGTGGGTGGCTGTGCTCGCCGTGGACCCACCATGGGTGATTGTTGATGTTTTAAAATACGGATGTGTCGGTTTATAGTTCAATTGGAACCTTCAAAATTTCAGGACCCGGAGCCAATAAAATGCAAGCAGCACACCCACTGCAATCAACCAATTTGACTAACGTTGTTTGAGGTTTGTTGGTACCATCAACCTATATGCTATATACACACACATGTTGTTTCATCTCCCAAAAAATGATCAGTTGATCTTGCCATTGTACAAATGAATTTGGTGCAAAATAAGGGAAGCACAACAAACGCAAAGCCAAAGCCAGATCACCAACAAAATCCGAAGTGTTCCAGCTGTGGAACGATGCAGCCACCACAGACGAACAAGCTCAACGGCGGTCAGGTCATGGTCAGGATTGAACAAAGTGGCATGTGAAAATGCCAGGTTGCACAGTTTCGAACAAAAAGGCACGTTAGCACATTGGAATGTTTCACTTGAAAAATCATGCCGCCCCCACCGTGTGAGTGGACGCCTCCGTGAATAAAGAAAACATTCTCCTCCTGCCTGATTCGTCAATGATATACTATACTTTTCATGCTGCGCAAGCAATATGACGCCGAAAATCATGTCCAAACAATTGGTTTTTGCTTAGTTTCGAGGGATCCGGAATCCACACTCTCGATCTGAAGGAAACAGTTTGCCATTCCTTGATGGTGAACACACTATCGATGGCTTGTCCATGGCCTTTGGCTCAAGCTGCACTCTGGTGGGAAGAAGGGTTCTCGTTTAACTCTGGGGTCTGGGGGTGGAGCCTTTCGCGACCCGTTGTTTCGCCGTTCGCAACCGTTCGCTGCGAAAAACCAGAACCCCAAACGACCTCACAAGGCCCGAACCCAAC
>CAXAMN010012002.1:577445-624882 GCA_963970005.1 Durusdinium trenchii
GCAAGACCAGTTACATTTCCCAGGCCCAGATGCAAGGAAAATTTCCTTTAGGCCACTAGTAGGAGGGTGGCTAAGGCCACCCACCCCCTGGGAATGATCAAGCAACTCGAAGACGCATGTTGATCGGGATAGGTCCTACTGCCAGCAACCTTACTGCCACCAGCCATACGACCCCCCATAGGGCAAAGGCGGTGGGGAGGCCTACTGTGCCAGGAAAGCTGCCGACGAGGAGCTTCCCGATTCTGGCGGGGGGACAGTTCGGCGAGCTTTATTGCCTGGATCAGTGGCTTCTTGACGAAAGCCCATGTGGTCTTGAAGCGCCTGCTTGTGGGCCACAAGTTGAAGCTTGAAAACAGAGTTCCCAGTGAGCCATACACAAAGCTGATCCGATCGTTCTTTGGTATAGAATTGTGTGCCATATTGATTGTATGGGCGATCTGCCATTTTCGGAGTGAGAGGATATTCTTTGTGGTGGTGGTAGTCTGTGAGGACGCTACTAGGGACTTTGGTCAGCATTAGGCGGGAAGACAGCAGGTGCCATCCTGTGCAGGCCATGGCAACACGGAGCCGAGGTCAGCCACTGTGCCACGACAGCACTTTTTGTATCAATGCTCGCTTGTTCAAAGTTGCCAAGCGCAGTTGCTCATCGGGTATAACCCATGCCGAATCGGCCATATCCCTTGGCAAAGGTGTAGTTGGGTTCAGCTCTCATGTCCTCATTCTCCGTGGTCTCTTCAGTGCAAACCTCTGGTGGTTCAGCAAGCCCCACCGGCACAGGGAGGGCAAGCTTGGGCGACCGATCAGCTGACCCTGCAGCGTCAGAGTCAGAGTCTTCTTCTGCAGACAGGTCTGGGGTGTTTGGCAGTAGTCAGGTCTTGCCACAATGGGACTTCGATGCGCAACCTCAACTGTAGAAGGGAGGGAAACGATAAGGCTTGTCCCAAAGACGGGTCAAAGGCACCACTAGAATGGGCTCTTTCTGCCCAGGACGTGTCCGGCAGCCTTCTGTGAAACAGGAGGGTGATTAGAAATCGTCGCTGTTAAATTGAAACAGGGGAAGTCAAGGCAATCCGGGTGCCGCGTGGTGGAAATGACATACATTTCCCACAAGCCTTTTCCTTTTTGCACAGGGTGTCAAGATTGTCGGAGAGGCTGCGTGGATGAACTGTCGACAGTTGCAAATCGTCCACTTGCCGCAGGTAAGGGTGCGAAAGTCTTATCTCCAACAAGCGAGGTCACCTAGGCACCCAAAGATGCCAAAACGGGTGTGTCCTAACTTTGAGAAATGCTGCGTCATTTGCAAAAGCATTGTCGTTCTGTTGCGTGTGAAACAGGTGAGACCGTGGACCTGTCGTAGCATGGTATGCACCTCTTTGCAAAATTGGGAATGTCGGACACCACCCGCCTGTTGGAAACGAGGAGCTAAGACTCTCATTCCTATTGGCTCACTGCTCAATGTTTGCACATTTCCCTTGACGTGGGGTCGGACATATGTCTCTCGCCATGTTTTCACATTTTCTTGCTTGCATATTGCTCGAAGTTGCGTGCAACCTGCAAAAGCGCATCGCGCCATGGTGGAGTGGACACCTCCGTAGAGAGGTACACTTGAGGAAGGCTTCTCACTCCGTGATGCCGAGTTGTTCCAACTGCGAACAGTGCGAAAGTGGAGCCCAATATCTCAAGTACGTCTGCTCAGGACAGATCAACAGTTTGCAGCTGGTGGCTCGCACAGACGGAGCCTATCTGTTGAAGTCTGCAGGCAAGGCAAGTGCGACAAGTCCGCCTCCAGCAGTTCGGCAAGCGCATCCGGTCTCTAGCAACCTAAATTGATGTGCATGCTTGGAAAAGCTCGTGCACAAGGACGCAAGTTGACCTGCCCGGACCCGAGCTGAGACTAGAGACTGCTGCATTCAGACAGGGTTTCAGGCTGAACCAGAGACACACCCTGCAGCCATGGCGGCCATCTCATGTCTGGGCATGTGGCGAAAGCATTTTCTTCAGCATAAACCCCTCGCCATTTATGTCGGCCTGGCAACTGGACAGCCTCTGGAAAGCAGTGTTGTCCAAGAAAAGCTCCACAGGCTTTCGTTTTTGAAAAAAGCCTGGCAAAAAAGGCCACCTGAAGAGGTCATATAGAACATAACGCTCAATGAACAATGCCTTTGTCTTGTCCCGCCAGCGTGGATCAATCTCCTCCCTCATGATAAGAGAAGATATTTCGACCGAGAGCAATAAGGCATTTCGTCTTGGCAGTTTTGTCATCACTAATAACAATCAATTTCGCATGCTGTCTCCACCGGAGCACGTGCCGTTATTGTCGTACCTCTTCTGATCAAGACGATTTTTCACTCCAGGTGCAAGTAATGCAAGGTTTGGGGAGAGCCATGTCATGCTTAACGCTTCCTGTGTTCACACACAGTCCCGATGGCGCAAGAACCATGCTAGGAACCCTCATGTTTCATTTGTCTCACCATGGGCCATGCATGCTTGAGGTGGCACGATGAGGTGTCCCCTCCTTCCCACTTTTGCAACTGTGCGCACGTTCCCTTTTGATGGACGTGCTGCTTTTTCCCGTGCTGGGCAGGCTTTGTAAATCAGGCAGCTCTCTTTAATGCGACATCTCCTTCCTGCATCTTGAATGGCCACAGCGTTTCTTGTCGTGCGCTTCTCTTGGAGGGTTTGCGCGAGCAAAAAAGCTGTTTTCCACGGCCTGAAAACTGTGTCGCACATTGGCACTATTTGCTGCCTCTGACAATGTGAGCAAGTTGCCCAATGCGCGGCCGTTGGGCCAGAGAGGCAAGGTCCACCCTGCAGGCTACTTCCGCTTTCAAGAGGTGGGAGTGAGTGGCTGAGACAAGACACAGCCTCACCCTCATGATGTTTTGCCAAGCAGACAGGAAGAGCCAAACCCAAAGTTCATGTGGCAGTTTGCACTCCATGCAGAAGGGCAGCCTAGCACCTGTGGCATTCCTTGCATGTCAAGTGGGCGCGCAAGGATGGTGAGGTTGGTGGGGCGGCTTCATGCAACATTGGCTCCTGTGAAACATTCTTGATCGAAGTCGAGATTTTGCCCATCACCACTTAGGAAAGTGGACTGTCCATGAATGACGATGCAGTGTTTGTGCCACTTTGGCCGTTTCAGCGTCAGCATGCTCCCAGTGGTGTCGAAATGGTTGCGCAGGTCTTGGCACCCTTACGAGTGGAAGGCGAAAGTTCTTCCTCGAGGTGTTGATACATCCCAACGGTGGGATCATTTTGAGGGTCTTTACGTGAGAAAGAAGTGAAGGTCCGAAGATCACACACGGGTGTGAAACGGGGCCATGAATTCAAAGCTTAGGCCAGTACAGGATGACCATCATACAGCAAACATCCTGTTAGCAACAAGTTTCGCAACGATCACTGTGCGGTAGCTTGGTCATCAGTGGGCAAGCCTGGATGCAGATATGAGGTACTTTCAAGCCAGTTCCGGAGTCAGGCAAGTCGAAACTTTTATCCAAGAGCACGACAAAGCCAATGCTAACTTTGGTTTGCTCCGGATTGGCTTGCTCTGTCACGAAAGATCCTTCAGTCTGCTGTGCAAAATTTCGGCCTGGAGTTTTCGTCTGACGTTGGATTTGTGTCAGGACGAAAAGGTTGAGGCATACAAACGACCTCACGACATTGAGGACACATCTAATTCAGACTCACCAGGAAATAGCAAATTGAAAGTTTTTTTTTCCACGAGCACGGACGCCATGTGGGCGGAGTGCCCAGGTCATCATTGAAAGGAAAGGAAACACAACATGATGATGGGGAAAAAAGAACACAAGCAAACCCAAAAGGCAACCAAAACCAACCAAAACAAAAACCCCAACCAAATACCACCAAAGGCCGGAGGCCGATTTCCCATCATCCAAACAGTGTTTCCTCTGTACGGAGGTGAGACAGGTGAGAAAAGTTGGCTGCATACCATCTATGGCTATGGGCCTGAATTCGCTGCGAAAGTCAGTCAAGAGGGTCAGTGCACGAGCGAAGAGCAAGCGAAGCCAAACAAAGGGGCTTCGTTCCATCATTAAAACTGTGACCGCACGGCCACTGCATCGAGTGGCAAACCGTGGCATTTAGCTTTTCGCCAGGGGCTGATCTGACTGTCAGCAGTACTGATTCTTGCCAAAGGAAATCAGTTGTTGCAATGCCGGGCAAGCCGAGGAAAAATCCCTCTTCACGGCACAACCCATATAACTGATTGCACAAGCGAAGCGAGAGGCGGGTCAAGGGTCAGGCAGTGGAGACAAAGCAACCGAAAAAGCTTGCTGACGAAGATGCCACATTTCCTCCCCCAGGGGAGGTCCTCATTGCACCCCTTCGCTCCATCAATGCGCCAAAGAGGGGTGAACCGTCCTTCCATGAAGTGGTGCCAGGTGCCATCGTGAAGACACCCTGCGTGCAAGGCCCGTGTGAGACATGTGAAACAGTAGACCTCAAGGAAATAGCAAATTGAAAGGTTGACCAAGCACTGTTGCCTCAGCCCCAATCCCAGGTTGAGAGGGGCAAGGCCCTATGGGATCGTTGGACGAGCATGCGGAATTGAAACGCAATGAAAGACAGCAAGAAACCTGCAGTGGACGTTTTTTTTTTGCACGGGTACGGGCGCTGTGTGCGCCGAGAGGCACACGTCACCTAGAAACCTGCAGTGGACGAGCAGTGGCTTGGAGAAAAGTTGGAGGTGCAGATTCGAAGACACCCACCCCCCCCAAAAGGGGGAGGTGATGAGAGCGTGCACGACGGCAGCAATTCCAAAAGGACAAGCGGGAACTGCTGTTGCATGTCGGCGCGGCATAACACAACACACCGGCAGTTGCACATGTGCATGTCACTCAGAGACAACCAGCTCTTGGGAGGCAGCCAAGGGAGCTGGCTATCTGCTCAGTTGCGAAGGCAAAGCCGGCAGTTGAGATGGCAGACATAAGGCTCCCTACTGATCTGCTAGCAAGCACTGAGCCGATTGGGAATCTCTTTCCATTGGCTTCTGCACAACTTCTCATGAAGTCCGCCCACTCTTCTTTGCCGTCATTGGGCTTGGGGAGAAGCCGAATCCACGTCGGGAGTGCCAGTTTTTGCGCACATCTCGAACGCATTATGTTCTACAGGTGCCTCTCCAAGTTCCTTTCTTGCCCATCCTAACGAGCTTGCAGAGTTGTGTGCAGCCTGCAAAGGCTCGCTTACTCTTGTATAGCAAGGCAGGTGGGGTATGTATTTCCACCAAGGAAGTGCACCGTAAGAAGGCGTCTCGCCAAATGCGTCTCACGGTCTTTGCCAATTTGAGGTGTTGCAGCTGGGAGCAGTGTGCGAAGGTGCCCCCTAAGATTTCACTGATGTCAGTCTGTGAAATGTCCACTGTCTGCAGCCAGCGCGCGGCATTTTTCAAAGGATCGGGTGTGGAAGCGCGCTTGCGGCGCAAGCTGATTGCCTGCTTTGTGTTGGTCTCCCACGTGAGCTAGAGCATGGCACTCCTCAAACACCCAGCTCCCAAAATGTCTGCACTCAGGGGCAGTGACTGTATGGAGTACAAAACATCGACGAAAGGCGCCGTCTTTCAGGCATACTAATGAGCTGGGCAGGTGCGCTATCAGCAGCCTATTACAGTGTTGCCAGGCTGCCTCACATGGTGTGTATCCCTGCATCAACTTGTACATGTCTCACTTCGTTCGTGTGTGTAAAGGCATGGGGAAGCACTTGCCCTGAACGGGTGGGCGGCACTTGGATTGCTTTAGCATTCCTCTTCACCTGCCCTTTGTGTTCTGCCCGACTGCAGCATTGGCGGACGACCAGGTGAAAGTGGTTGCAGTCCCTGAGGGTGTCCCAGATGGGTTCCGCAGGATTTGACCTGTATCTCGTTGAACGAAAGTGAACTCGCACCCAAAGGTGCTGCTTCCTCCTATGGTCAGGAGCTGCTCAAGAACAGCAGTTTCGAACTCGTCGAGTCGATCAAACTCTTGGAGATCAATGATCACCTGGTGTGCTTCTCCAGAGAGGGTCGTCAACAATAGTTGCAACACCAACTGGCGTTCATTGCTGACCAGTGAGCTCGTTTGCGGCACCGTGTCACAATGCATTGCGGCACTGTGTGCAGTACCTGCCCTCACTACTGGGGGTTTGAGCCTGTCAATGCAGAGGGGCAGCTACTTGGGTAGCCGTCAACCCCTAGTAAACATGTGAGCAATGATGGATAGCAACAGGTCAATTGCAGGGGGCAATCCAATCGCTGTCCTTAGGTGGAATGTAGTGGAGCCACTTAGGGGTGGCTAGTTCAGCGCACGCATCAAAGGCATTGTTTGCGGCATAGGGATATCGCCATGCCTCTGACTTATTCATAGCATATCCTAGGTACGAGAGCTCAGTACAGTTGCCAAAGGCTCTATACCCGATATAGCGAATGCCGCTCGGGAGGGTGAGGCTCGCCAAGGATTTACAACCTGCAAAGACTTCTGCTCTGATTTCACGAAGGCAGGATGGCAGTCTGATTGTGTCCAAGCTGTGGCATTGCGAGAACGTATGCATATGCAGGGTATGAATTCCCGTATTGGCAACAATTACCTGAGTGAGCAATTTACAGCTCTCGAATGCCCGATGGCCTATGTGGTATGTATCTCCACCGAGTTCCACCTGTTGGATGCCGCTTGCGAAGAAGCAACCCTGCGGGACTCCAGCCTGTGGGGTGGCTAACGTAGTACCATCCACCACGGCTCTCACATTGGGGAGGGAGAGGTGAGCTAGCTTGGCACATTCTTCAAAGGCATATTGGCCGATGATAGTTCCTATCGCAAGATAACTACCTCCGTCTATGATGTTTCCGACACGCTCCAACGCACAGCACTCGGAGAAGACTCGAACACCGAGCTCGACACACCCTGGCATTTCGACTACCTGCAGGGAATAACATCCCTGAAAAGCTGCGTAACCTATCGCAACTACCGTGTCCGGCAGTTTAACTATCTGCAGGGAATGGCAGTATCTCCACGCCTGTGGACTTACTGTGCCGAACCCGACTTCCAGAGCAACATGACGGACACGCGCGGTTGAGTGGAAGGCTTTGGCTTCAAGTATCCCTGAATCGGTGACCGGGCAGTCCTCATAGTCGAGCCCTTGGAGGTGCTTGTTGTTTTCCATCATACGAAAACAATCATGCACAACAAGATTAAAATGATTGTTCTTCCATAGGTCTTCTTTCCATAGGTCTTCTTGAATGGGGTCCTGAAGTGCCATTTGGGTGTCTGCATTGATTAAGGTGAGCTCACATCCAAAGGTATCTATGAGGCTGTTGCGTGGCAAGTGTTCAACCAAGTAGGGGTACTGAAACCTCCATCGGTGTTGGCCAGCTACTCCCGATCTTTCTGCTGCACTCTGCGCTAGGTGGAAGTCCAGTGGACTATCGGGGTTGTGGCCGCATAGCCAAGACCAATGTGTAGTCCCTCAGGGAGCTCCAGATCGACTTTGGAGAGGTCGCCATAGGTTGCTTGCAGCATGCTGGCAAAAGGGGACTTGGACACGACTCCTTCCGGGCGAAACCAGCAGCTCCCTGGCGGCTTTTGGCTGACGATATCAGCTGCTTGCTCCAGGTCCTCTTGGCGAAAGCCTCTGTTGAGTGTCGAATGGGTCTGTCCTTTTTGGTCCCAGACCAGGCCTGTGGTAACAATGACAACTCGACTGCCTGGAATATATGAGGCTGCCTCACTAGCTCTTAGGTCATAGACTGTGCTGGCGGTATTGGCCTCGGCTTCCTCCCTGCCCACCGGTCGTATGAAGTATCGTTTGATGGTCGTCCTCGAACGTGGTAAGCAGTTTCGTGATGGCTCGGCCAGCTGGGTTTTCTTTGTGCACGACTGCAATTTTAAGGTGAGTGGTGAGGGCTAGCCATGCGAGCAGAAACGTGAGGGAACGTGTCTTGCCTGCACCAAAAACACCTGCTACTGCAAGGGTGGATCTACCTGATCGCAGGGCGAGCGCGAGGCTGGAGGCAAGGGAGGCAATGTGCCCGTTATCATGTCGAGCCGCCGTGCCAAGGGCCTTAGCGAAGGCACCCGCCTGCGGACAATACGTAAGCGTATCACCCGAGGCCAGCAGTCGAAACAAGGCATGCAAACTCCGCAGTACGACTATCGCGCGGTACGGGATGGGCACATCATGGCCCGGAATGCCCAGGACAGTGGGTTTATGCTCAGGTGTCAAGGTGGCCATTTGAATTAGGCGATCAGCCGTAACCGTGTCCCCTACTTCTGCAATGGCAACAACTCGAAATTTGGTCGATTTGGATTCTAAGATGCGGAGGCTTGGGGGGAAACTCCAGCTGATAGGGCATGCCAGGCCTGTCTCGGCTTGGGTAGGCAGGGGCGCAAAGTCCTCAGGGAAGGGGACGAAAGCGACGTCCCAGGCTCGTGGGCTGCTCATTTGCCGGACTTTGTCATATGTCGATTCGTCACCTTTCTGGTTTTCTTTCTCGGCTGCGTTGTGAAGGCAAGCAGGAGCGCAAGGACTGAAAAGCAACTGTCTCCTTCTAGTAGAACTACTCTATAGCTATATAGGCCTTTCCTACCTGGCAGCCCATGTGCACTTCATTTGAGGAACTGTTCGCCAACTGCTCAAAGTCGTAGTGCTGGAGGTGGGCTGGGCAGAAAACTGCAGCTTGCGACCATGGGGGAAAAGCAACTCGGTACTCGTGCATTCCCCACTCTGATTGTCTTTGTCTACTCTGAAGTTGCGGAGCAATAGCGCCTGCGCTTCTTCCATGGAGGCTATTTTCTGCTCAGAGACACACAACTGGAGCAGCCGGAGGAGTTCTTTATCCGGTTGGTGAAGATTTGACACTAGCATACTGATTGCTCCTTCCCAGTCATCACTGGCCATGAGAGTTTCGAAACGAATCCAGGAGGCCAACCTCATAGGCGCAGCAATCGTATCACGGTTGGGAATGACCTCCGGGTGTGTGAGTTTAAGGTCCGTAAGACTGACTTGCCCTTGGGGGAGTTGGCAGTGTAGCCAGTGCCAATAGTTATGTTTGCAACTTCCCATCCAGCGTAGCTCCCAGCCTTGCCGTGACCTGGCAGGTCGGCCAAAGGCAGCGAATTGCTAAGGCAATCACTGCACCCGTATAGCTACCTGCACTAAATCCATTAACCGTGAAATGAACTGGGGCAGCTTGCTTCACTTGTCGGAAGCAACTGAGCATCGGCAGGCAGGCAATCAGCTGCAAAGGTTGCAGAGAGAGCAGTTTCCACCAAAGGCCACTAAGGGAGGCCTTGTGTGGGAGCCTTCTGTGGGCCGGGAGGAGACGAGCAGCCTTCAGCACTTGTTGCGTGCGTTGGTACAATAAGGCAGCCTTTCCAAATCCTATATCTTCCCTGTGGCAGGGATCTTGAGTGTGCGAGAAGAGGGTGGCAATCTCATCGTTGTACAGCCTGCTGCAACTGCAACATGATCATCCTGGGCGACATCCGCTGGTGAGAGCGATGGGCCATACACTTGGCTCTCTCCGACTGGCGGGCACGTGCAATGGAAGTGCGGCGGGATATTGCCTTCCAAGGCCCCCCCTCCGAGGCCGCCGCAGTTAATTTGCAGCACGGGGGGTAGCGGCAGGGCATCATATCCTATCCAGTACTCATTTCGTTGAGCTACTGTCCACAAGAGGGTAGTCCACGAGAAGTCATCTTGTTGTCTCTGGTACATGGCTTGCAACAGGTCCGGGGCGATTTGTTCCAAGGGCATGACCTGGTCTTGGAGCTGATCCAGGAAAGTGTGATTGGCAGCGAGGAAGTGTTCTTTCTCACCTGGAACCATGCATTTAGGGTGAGCTAAGGCTGCGTTCAGCTCATCATGTGGGCAGGACTCGATGTCCTTATGCACCGCTATCAGGCCCCTAAGACTGGCAACTTGGTTCCATGACACAAAAAGTGGGGGAGACAGGAGCTGCGGACTGACCGTGGGCTTACTCTGGTGAGCTGCGTTGTCACTACTTGCCGGAGCTAGCTCGACAGCTTGGGCGAGGTGCCTTGCTCTGTTGTCCGAATTATTTGACGAGGGAATGCCAACAGACTCTAGGTCATCATTGTTACCGTCAGCAGGTCCGACGCAGGTTGGTAAGCAGCTCGCCACCTCAGCAGGAGACAGAACCGCAGTGCGCTATTACCTACTATACCCGGGCAGTAGCCCGTAAATTTGCAACCCCCGGCTGGTTTCCAGTTGTCAACCATCCAAGCCGGCGGGAGGTTTGGCATCCCTAAGATGGCCGTTGGCAGAGTTTCCCATCCCTGTTTCTCCAAGTCGCGCAAGGCAGCCTGCGCTCCATTTTTGGCTTTGCCGAAGGCATGAAATATGGCTGGCCGCATCCTATCTCTTGACAGTGCACTGGCTTGGAACAGGTGTTCCCCTGGCAGTGATGCAGCTGTGCACGGTCCTTCTAACATGGGGAGCACTGACAAGACCCCCTGCTCGAAGGTGGCTCTAGCCCAGCTGGTGAGCCACGGGGTTCGCATTTGCCCTGCCGGAGTGAGAGCTTGAGGGTGGGATTGACGAGGCCATTTGAGGGATCCCCCTCCTGCATGTACGGCAGGGTTCAATTTGGCCATGTGGCAAGGCCAAAAGTTCTTGCGCACGTATAACGCGTACAAGGACCAAACGACACACAGGTCGAGGGCACTTTGCATTGGGACCCCAACAAAGGGAGTAAACATGGTCCCATTAATCGCGGCTTCACTCGGGGTGATCGGTGGCCTGGCTCTAGAGACCAAGGCGAGGCGGTACGCGTGGAGTTCATTGGCCAACGTTGCCGAAGTAGGTTTACTCTCCAGCGGGCTGCTCTTGTGACTACTGCCGATCGAAATGACCAAACCTGCATTGTACTCCAAATGCGCTTCCGTGAAGAGTAACATCCCTATTCCTCGGCAGGTGTCAGACTCAGCACGCGCGTGGCCGATGAGGTCGACCCATTGGAGTTGCTGATGAGCCAATTCAATCAAGTCTTGCAATTGAAAGAGTGTGACAGGCACACAATCGTTGTCAATGAGTGCAAAATGCTGTTTGGGGTACAGGAAACGTGCAGCCTCCACGACAAAAACTCCTGCCCAATAATAGGGAACCTTGTGAAGGCCGGTGGCGTTATCTGCACAAACCCAGAGCACATCCGTTGCTTCTTCCTGGGGGCCTACGAGGCATCCACGCGAGGCCCACCATGCTGCAAAGGCTGGCCAATGCTCGACTGCTTCCGGCTTACGATTATCTACAATGAGGTAGATCATCTGATTGCGAGTGATGAGCTCTCTGTGCAGCATCAATGCGTGAATGATGGCGGTCATGTTAGGGAGATCCCCATCTGTCTCATCCGTATCATAGCCTTGGTCCTGTTTGGGCGGCTTTGCACGAACATCAGCCAACTTGATAGTAGGCTGTGCGGAGTCTAGACCAAACGGACTACTAAGTTGATCAGGCATGGCCAGGGCTGCGTAGGCATTCTCTTGTGCCTTCGATTGACCATCCGCAGTGCCCGGCCAGCGTCTGAGAGCCAGTCTGCGGCCTCCTGTGTGAAAGCCATAGGCAGCCGGGTTCTGTCTTCCATGCTATCATGTAGGTCCAATGGGTTGTCAGTCACGTCCAGAGGTGGGGCGAAGGTGCACTCCCAGGGATCATGAGACATCGGCTACACCTAGTCCGAAAAAAGCGCGTGCAGTATCCACCAACTAAGGTTGGCAGACACACAGGCTGGCGCGAACTTAGGTGACTGCAAGTAGAGTGACTTCAGCTAAGGCTGACACCACTTCCTCGGGGATGGCCAGGAGACCGGCTATAAGCCAAAAGTTGCGGTGAAAACAATGCCGGACAAACCCCATGTCATGCTCCACTGCCAAAGATAACCCAGTAAACAAACAAAAAACAGTGCGCTTGACACCCCGAGAGGGGACCTGGTAGTTTGTGTGGCAAAAATGTGTCACGTGGACAGCCCTACATGCACTTAGTGCGCATGATCATCCGCATGTGGGTGCAACAAGGAAAATAGCCAGGCAACGTAAACCAGCCCACACAATTGTGAGTGTAAGTCAGCAAGAGGGGCAAGGAGGGCTCCCTGTACATCAGGTGGCATGTGGTCAACAGTTTGTTCAATGTCTTCAATCAGGGCATGAAGGGCTTGCGCTCTTGCATGAAGGGCGGTTTCTACTTGGTGGTGCGTGCGCTCTACTTCTCGCTGAGGGAGCTCCTGCTCCATGGATTGCGCTTCCACACGGAGCGGGGATTGTTGTAGTCTGTTGTGGGTTGTCCAGAACCCTGCACGCCGTGGGAGTGCATCTGCAAGAAGGCATCAAGGGGTCCATGTCCTGTATTGCCTCCCTGGCCGGCACTGTGTTTTCAAGTAGCGTTAAAAGAGGTTCTTCGCGGTATTGGACACGCGTGATCATTCTGCGAACCAGGGTCCGTTTAGAACCATACACGGTGGCGCCCCTAGTATTGATGGCAATGCAACCCTGGTGGTACAGTTGGATCGTGGATCCCTCCAGCGTGACCGTTAACTTGAGAAGTGCGGGCGGGACAGTGAACCCTTCAGTCCATTCTGGAAAGGTTGGTCTAACATTCTGTTTGACTGTATCAACCGGGAAGAAATGGAGTAAGTAACACTGCGCCCGATTTCCCTTGTATGAGAATTGTACAATGGGGTCCAAGACTCCATAGCGAATATCACCATGGTTGAGCTCAAATCGTACAAACTGTGTGACATCGACAGGCACGCCATCATCTTCCAAAAGGAGGGGCTCCTGCTGCTGCTGCTGCGCTGGGACTTCCCAGGGCGGCGCCCGCGTTCCTGTCGCCTCTGCCATGGTACAGCGCGCGGAAGCGCAAACTGTAAGCAAGCAGTTCTTGACATGGGAAACTGTCCGTTGGCCTGCAACCCACCAAAGGAGATAGGTGCAACAGTTGATCAGACAGCCTTCGTACTGTTCGAAACCCACGTCATACGGCGATAATGCTTGATGCTGTGCAGAATTCCATCCATAAGCAGAAAGCCTTTGTGCCGTAGAAGACCTCGAATGCTCCCTCCAGTCCCAATGGAGGAAAGGATAACCTTTTGAGCAGCAAAGGCTCTTTGCCAAAAACGTCCACAGTTGTGCACTGCCAGTGAGCTGACCCGGTTGCGAGCCTTAGCTCCTGACCGATGATCAGCGCGCGACGGTAGGCGAGTAGCTGATTGGCAACCGGTGAGAACCTCAGTTCCTCGCCTGGTGAGGGTCCGTACCCTGCCAATCCTGTACAAAGTGGGCACATAGTACCATGCTAGGATCGTGTTCATGTTTCACCGCGTTTCACAAGGGCCGTGCGTGAAGGAAATCAACGACCACTGAATGCCGACTAACTCCATTTTGGATTGCGTCCTCGCACACCTCCCGCGCTCCTGCTGTTATGGAGCCTGTTGGTTGTGTGCGTGTTTCCTCTGCCGAGGGAGGTTCTGGTTGGTGCATTCGGGAGTTCTTGCAAGCAATGCCCTGCCATGGCAAAGCCCACCAGGCCACTGTCCCTTCTGCTTTTGCAATTGTGTGATAAAATTGTGACCAGATGCTGACTGTTTGCCGAGGAGGCCAGAACTGCATTGCACTCGAGCAAGTGATGTCGCATTTCTTTAGGAGACCTTTGGCACTGCCAATTCACTTGCAGCCTGCTGGAATGATCTCCGGCCGGGATTGCGCTGGTTTTGGGGTGCTTCGTGAGCACTCCGGTAGCTCCGATGGTGATCAGGCCTTGTCCGTACTCAGCCTGACTGCACTAAATCACACCACAGGAATGACTCGCAGATGATTCAAGATTCAAGAATTCGAGGCCCGATTAGTTAGTTGCAGTATCTTTCGTGTCTCACATGTCTCACCTTTCCGTACAGCGCGAAACTCTGCAAGTGACTTTTGGGGGTGCCCTGTTTTTGGTGTTGTGTGTTTTGTGTTTGGGTTTGTTTTGTTGTTTGTTTTCTTTCTCCCCCCCGCTGCATGCAGAGTTTCCTCTTTTAGAAAGATGACCTGTGCATACTGCGCACATGGCGTCCTTACTCGTGCAAAAAAACACCACGCGCGAAAAAAATGCGCGCGGCGCCACAACGAGAGCGCAGTCGCGTCGCGGCCGCCCAGATTCTGCGAGCGCGCGCAGCCAAAATGTGCGTCAACGATTTCGAGAGACATGAATGTATTGTAAATAGCAGCGAATTTGCTGAACGCCCGCGCGACGCAGCGATCTAACACAGTGCTCAACCACTACCGTGACAATCCCAGTGTTTCCACACTGTTTGGAGAAAGAGGCGGGTCACTTCAACGTTGCGCTGTGGGGCTGTGGATTTTCCATTGATTGAATTCCAAAGAGTCTGTCTCACTCTTCGTGGTGTTTTTTCTTCTGAAGGCGCATGTTGAGGGTTGCGAGTGGCGTTGAACAGGTTCTGACCAACCCACGCGCCCCTGAAGCCCAGAATTCAATAGTTTGTCGGGCTTTTTGGTGGAAATTGAACTTTTATTTAGGTGCAAATTTTTTATTTTCGCACATATTCTACACGGTGCAAACTTCGTCACTGGAATTTGCAATGACGAAAAGAGGTTCTTTGGAGAAGGTTAGCTGTGAGATTCATACAATTAGAACGGGGGAAGGCTCTACATCCTGTGCAAGGCCCTTGCGTTTTTTTTCTTCACCCGATTCACTCTCTTTTTGTTCTTCTTTTCTTCTATGTGACAAGAGGGGCTGGACCTCATCCCGCGTGCCGATAGAAATTATACCAGCGTAGACCCCATACAGTTTGTGCGTTTATGAAGTAAGCCACAGAGACGAAGTGTCAAACAGTCAACGGCTCAAACCGTTCCAGATCGCGGTGATCAACTCGGACCTTCTGCACTTGTTTCAGCACTCGGCTCAATTGGCTCAAGGTCAGACCCAGCAATTCAGACGAACACAGAACATATGCATTTCTATTGAATATGTTGAATTGTGCTGCCATGTGGCTTTATCACGCCTCATTTGGTTAATTAAGCTCTCAACCCACCATGATTTTGTGAGGTTGGATAAGCAGGGAGAGGGAGACAAGTGAAGCAACAAGATAGCCAAGCAGGGGGGCAAATGGAGACAAGTGTAACAAGAAGGGAGACTAGGGAGACACATGGGAGACAAGTGTAAGTTCATTTGGCCAAAAATGTCTGAACATGGAGCAGGCGAAGAGGCAAGCGGAGACAAATGTAAAAACATCCGGACAAGCGTATCCAGAGTAGGCCAAGACAAGTGGGAGACAAGCGGAGACAAGTGCAAGAAGGGAGACAAGCAGGGAGACAAGTGTAAAGTCATGTGGCCGAGAGCATACAAGCAGGGAGACAAGCGGGAGACAAGTGGAAACAGGTGTAAAAACATGCGGCCAAGTATATCCAGAGTAGACAGAGGAAATATCAGCCGGGGAACACTCACGCGGCCCACAGGACCAAGAGCGGCCTGCGAGACAAGGCCCAGAGTGTCTTGGGACAGAAGACAAGCGGGAGACAGGTGTAAAATCACGCGGCCCAGAGCACTCAGAGTGTACCCGGAGACACGCAAGATAAGTGGGAGATAAGTGTACAGGGAGACATCTGTAACATCATGCGAAAACAATCGCAGTGTAGCAGGAACGCAACCCTTTCAAAGGAGTAAGAACCCCTCACAAGTAGACCTGTTTGGAGAAAAACAATATTCTATGTGGGCGCATGCCGTAGATGAAGGTTCTCGTGAATTTGCCAGCTTTGCTCGCAAACGGATGCCTTGCTGTCATCCCCGTGCCATGTGTGTATGTTGCTACGTGTGAGCCAGCGACGCGAGGTTTGACCTCACCGCACGCCCCAAGGGAAAAAACAGGTGTGACGTGTGTGCTGCAAAGGACTCACCCGCTGCCAATTTTCCATCGCACTTGCGTTTGCAAAATTACAGCAAGTGAAGTTAGAGTTTTGCACTGCAGGGTGGGAACGCGCACACAACTTTTGACTTCACTGCTAAACACACATACAGCGGCTTGATTGGAAAGGTCTTCTCATGCGGGCAAAGAGTGGTCCGAATCCGCGAGTTAGCGTGGGCGTCAAGCACGAGTGACACAAGTGAGTGGCCGAGAGGCGCAATCAATCACCCCATGAAACAGAAGAAAGAGCCAGATTGCGATTTTGGAGATGCGCAGTTTCACAGTGTTGTGCCCGGCTCCATGCATGCCCAATGTCAGTTTTTGCGCATGATGTCATATTTGTGTGTGGTTCCTGCAATCTCTTTATTGGCTGTCGATTTTGCCGCAATATCAGCTGACGGTTTGGTTTGTCAAAATATGTTTAGTTCTATTTTTCAAATGTCATAAAGTGAACATGCTTGGCAGTGGTGTGTAGATTCGTGAGTGCAGTTGTGTGTGCCGCAAAAATTTTTGCTTGCAAAAATTGAACTAAAAACAGAGTTTCGCAAAGCTGTGCCCAACGGCACACATGCCCAAGGTACATTTTGTACGCATTTATTAATCACCAACACAGTTTTCCAAAGTTATGTCCACGGGTACACATGCCCATTTGTATGCACATGCACTCAAAAAAGGCAATAAATTGCATGTGCAGCAGTCTTGCGAAGATTCAATTTGCCACTGTGCATTGTGGGTGTGTGGTGAACAAATAAGCTTGGATGGCCACTGAACACACAAGGGTTCGTGGTGCTGTGCCCTGCGCACGCCCAATGTGAATTTGTGGCATTTAAGACAAACTTAAACAAACATTGTGTGAACATAGCTGTTGAAACCATTGGTGGTTTGGCCTGCAGTATTTCATCGGGTGAAAATGTTTGGCACTGGTGTGTAGATTGGTGAATGCAATGGTGTGTGCTGCAAGAAACATTGGTTGAGTTGAGTGGGCATAATTTTCAATCAACTCTTTGCGCAAGAGTTTTGCGAGTTGGAATTCTTTATTACTATGCATTGTGGGGCAATAGTGCATGATTTCCTCTGTTATTGTAAGCACAGTACTTGGCAGTTCTGTTATCACATCAACCTATGTGCCCGAACAATTTCCAATGTCATAACAATGGTGTAGACAACCGAATGCGCTGGCATATGCTGCTGGCCGACCACTGTTATAAGTGGGTACCATCCTATGCGTTGAACAGTGACATTGCTTATGTGAGACGGGGATGACAGTCCAAGTGCACATATAATGCCTCAATGATTCAAGGTACCTTTTAGCAACCTCACAACCGCGTCGGCAAATAAACAACAAACATATTCGGAAAATCGAGACACACAATTTCAGATCCTGCGTGTCTAAAAGTGTCCTCAGCATGTATCGATCTCTTTCAAAAAAAACAAGCCAATCAGGCACGCATCATTCGCAAAACAACTCTCCAAAACTGTTCTGAGTCTGTTTGTCAATTTTTTTAAAATCTGCAGAAAACTTTTAAAACCACCGTCGTATTTTGGACGAATTTGCTGCCCAGGGAAATGTCTAGACTCTAGACAATTGGACCAAACTCGTGGACGTGTCCAAAAAACACATTCCAAGTCAGTTGGCCGGAGCTTGTGGGCAAAGTTATTGCTGAGCAATCAGCCTTGCCAAAGATTTGGGCACACTTATTGCCAAGATACAGGCCACAGCAACGCCATCGTGGCACATTTTTCACTGATCAGTATGCTTAACGCTGGTGAGAATCATTTTGGAGTGCCAAGTTGTGCAATTGTCCCAGGTTTTCCACACGTCTAGTTGAACTGTCCTGTTGTGCCTCAACATGCTGTCCGCTGTTGTGTCGCCATTCGTGGCCTCGCTTGGGGCTGTTGGTTGTTCCTTCGAAGCAACGACTTCCGGTTTTGTCGTTACTACGCACACAGCTTGCAGCACACACAGGCTGGCCATCTTGGTCCATTCTTTGCGTCCTAAGACCGTTCTGCAAACCCGCAAGCAAGCCGCAAGAGCGACATCCAGCTGTTAGTCAGCTATACCACCTTTTGGCCTCGCCGCTGCCGCTGCCGACGTCGGCGTTACAAATTTGGTTCTCGGACGATTTCTGGTATGCCACGTGTGGTTGTGACCCCCGTCACGCAGGAGCATCGGCCTTAGAAAAACTTACGGAACATTGAGTTCATGGACAGTTTTCGCCACGGTTATACTACACAACCGTCTGTTGATGCGTCAACATGTCTGGCCAAGATCTGATTGCGAGGATGTTCACGGCTCATCGAACATCTGGCCGAAGGCGCTCACTCTCACGAAAGAGTCCAGCTGCAACAAATTTTATGGGGTCCCTCACAAGTGGATTTTTCTTTTCACTGTGGTCACGGAAATTTGATGGAGTGGTCGTCATGTGAATGGTGTGACACGCAACACCAAACCTTGACACTCTGACACTTCAATTTCGATTGCGTGTATGCACCGTCAAGGCGTTAATAAATACTTGGAACACCGACATCAAAGGTTCTGATCTGGACCTACACACTATACAGTGGATGGATTTAACAACGTGATTTGTTTTTGAGAAATTTAAGGCCTGGCCGCCGACTGGCCCTAGGGGCAGCGACACGGGTGAAACCCGAACGACCTAGACCTTTGGCTGAGGCAGTAGGGGCAAACCCACAGCAGGAAGTTCCTTGGTTTTGTGACAAGTTTGTGCAGGCGTTGCTCGAAACGAGTGCGCGGTAATTACCACAAACTGTGTCAACGACGGTGTAGAAAACCAACAAAACGCCGCCGTAGAAGGCAGATAGCTAATAGCCCCTGTTTCGCCGGCATGGACCCCACCATTTGAGGGCACAAGGCCCTGGAGCCGCACTCCACAGCGCACATGGCCATACGCATATGGCAGCGTCACCCTGCAGCGGCACCAGCACCCCGAAGCACACTCAGCCACACACTTGACAGTGGCAGCGCCCAAGCTCACAAGTGCAAACGGGCACGCTTATGGTGGCGGCACCCTCCCGCGGCACCAGCGCCCAGGCTCCAAAATGCACACAAGCACCCCGTCCTATAGTTCAAACAAGAACTGCACATGAGCTGAAGATGCTGCGCTATGTTATTGTGCAGAAGACATCATGATGCCGCGTGCAAAAATGTGCATACAAAGGTAAGTTTTCACACACAGTAGGCATCACGCGGAAGCCGTCGAAAACAGCTAACCGACAGTAACGTCGCGTAATGCAACGAAAGCCAGGGAGGTAATATACAGCAAGGGCCAGGCACGGCATAAGGTGAGGTGAGGTATGGTAGCTGATCTGAGCTGAGCTGAGGTACGGTGGGGTGGGGCAAGGTACGGTAAGGTAAGGTAAGGTAAAGTAACGTAAGGCATGTATTTTTTGTATACGTATGTAGGGTAAGTCATGTATATATGTCGTACGTCCGTCCGTTTGTTTGTCTGTATGTCTGTCTGCATGTCTGTATGTTCGTATGTTTGTTTGTTGTGATGTTTGTATGGGAGGACCTCCTTGTTGGCAGCCAGCCAGAACTACCACCCCGCACCTTCGACGGCCCAACCCAGCCAGGGTGGCAGCACGGCCACTACACACCCCTCCCAAGCTGCCAGGGCGGCCCTCTGTGCAAGCCTCCCCCCGGCGGACCAAACCCTGCTCGATTCCCAAGCGGGCGCTTATGCCAACAGAGCTTCGACACCACGTACCCATCACATATCTTTCGTGTCCTGCCTCTCAGGCGTGTTGGATTCCCAGTACCCATGACCGAACGCAGTTGCAGGTGCCGTCGCACTCTTGACACCTGTGGCCCATGGCGACCACCGCACTGCTTGCGCCCGGGCAGGGGTACTCCGGAGACCGGGAGACCCACCAGAGCATGCCGCAGCCAGAGTGCCGGGAAGCAGGCGCCCGAGTCACTCAAAACACACGATTGGCTGATCTCAACCTTCCGGCCCTGCACCGGGTCGACGACAGAAGAATCGAAGTCATCGCCAATGGACTAGCCTTTTGGAACAGCTCGCGGCTCGCGCTCGATACCACTTTCGTGTTGCCCGTGGCCAGCACCGGGGAGCCACGACGCCGTGGGGTGTGCGATGCTGGCGCTGCACTCAAACATGCCAGATAATCCAAGGAAAGGGCCTGCCTAGAATTCCGACGATCCAGTCAATGCCGGCTGTCGTTCTGGCTACCGAAGTCGGAGGGCGATGGAACCGCGCTCACCTGCAATTATTGCAACAACCTGGAGCCGGGGCTTGGCTACATGCCCCCGCCTGCTGAGAGCCTCGGCTTACATGTGGATCCGGCTTTGTTCCGCATCATGGTGTGCCTGCGGCTGCCGGTTGCGTCCGCAGATGTCGCTTGCCCCCTATGCGATGCGGTTGCTGACCGCATGGGTGACCATGCTCGAGCTTGCCCTTGTGGTGGGGACCGCACCAAAAGACACCATCGTTTGCGCTCCATCCTGGCTGCCCGAGCTCAAGCTGGTGGCCTCAACCCTGTCGTCGAAAAAGGTGGCCTTCTGCCCCCTCGCTTGGACTTTGCCGGTGCCCCTGAAGACGGTGTGCAAGCCGGTGGTAGTGGCGGCCGGCGGCCAGCTGACGTTTGGGTTGGGAGCTGGGGAGCTCATGGTCCAGCCGCATTTGACCTGGCTGTTACATCTGGTTTACGACAAGGGGCTGTGGCTGCTTCTGCAGCAACAGGGGCCCGGGCTGCAGAAGACTACGAAGCTCGCAAGCGGGCTCACTTGCAGACGGCCGCCACCTGTGCTGGAGAAGGCCTCCAATTCGTGCCCCTAGTCGCTGAGGCTGCCAGCGGCGGCTGGGCGCCGGTAGCCATGCAAACTTGGCGGCAGCTGCCACAATGCGTGGCCGCTCGCAGTGGTGAAGACGCTGGGGTTGAACTTGCGAAGCTGCTGCAAACCCTGGCGGGAAGCCTTCAGCGTGAGAACGCCCGGGCCGTCCTCCGGCGTGTGGGTGGGCCGGACGCCCACCCTGCGCTCCTGGCAGACCCTTGATGCGGCAATGAGGCTGAAAAGTGCACCGTGGATGTGTTCAACTGCTCCGCGTCGGTCTCTCTTGGTGCTTAGCTGCCTTTTGCTCGGACAGCACCCCCCACTGTCAGTTGCGATGACATCTCTGACGGGGACTAGGCCGAGGCCAAGAGGTCTGGAGATCCCATGTAAGTGCTGGCTTCGGGCCTCCTGTCCAAGCCCTGAGGTGGTTCAGTGTTCTTCGCCGCTCTTTTACTAACCCGGCAGCTGCATCGCTTAATTCGGTGCTTTTGGCGGCGTCTTGCGCCCGCTCCCTTGCTGTTCGTTTCCAGAGGAACGTTTTACACAGCTCACTCTATGTCCGTCTCACTGTGTACAGTTTCGTTTCCCTTTTCTCCCCTTGTCATCGTCGAATTGGGACAGTGACCTTCTATAGGGGGCTTTGGAACTGTCAATTGTGTCGAAGACCTCAAGCCACGAAGCAACCCAGTTCTTGAGCCCCCTGGCACACAACAAAGCACGAGGTGCTCGCCCTGCTCTCCGTGCATGTTTCACCACCGCTTTGGTCGCCAGATGGACAGCCATACTCACCCACGCGGCCACGCACGCCTTTGCGTCGTCCTTGCTTTCCCTGCCCGCGGGCGACTACCCCAACCGAAGTTGGAGTAAAACGTGGTGTGGTGCCCACGGTGGTTGGTGTAAACTGTGGCTTGGTGTCTGCGGCGCCGGCGGTTCGTATAAAACGTGGCTTGGCCTCGTCAACAACAATGGTTGGTGTAAACCGCGCTGGGGCGTCAACGGTGGTTGGGGTTAAACGTGGTGTGCTGCAGCGGCACCAGTGCACAGCAGCGGCACTTTGCAGCGGCTCCAGCAGCCAAGTTTCCAAGCAGCAACGGCACCCACGGCACGAGCACCGAAACGCTCATGTGCACACGGCAACGGCGCCGTGCAGCATCCAAACTCCCAAGCGCAGCAGCGGTGCCTCGCAGCGGCAAGCGAGGGTGCACAGCAGCGGCACCTTGCAACGATACCAGGATTCAGGCTCCAAAGCGCGCCCCTTGCAGCAAGAACCCCCATGGCTGTCGCTATCTGGGGAGGGACAAAACAAGGACCAAACGCGGATGGCAAACAATGAGGGATTGGGGAATCAAGTAAGTGAGGTGGCTACTCGGTTCCGTACTTGCCACCAGCCTGACAGCAAGTATCCCAAAGCTAACTGCCTACCTTAGCCCGTGGCGCCTGTGCAACCTTCAATCCTCGAAGAAGTGGTGTTTTTTTTGTGTTGTGCATTTTTTGTGCTGTGCATTTGAGAGCACAATTTGTGAAAACCCCGACGTCGCACGCCCCGAGTTCAAACAAATGACTCGCCAATCGCAATTTCAACATCAAATGTTGGTGCTGAAGGAAAGCCCGGGCGGATTTGCAGGCCGATGTTGTCACACAAAAAAAAAAAACAAACGAAAACATGAAAAAGGACAAAACAGACCAGATGTATGATGTATGTGGCTGCAATGGAAAGCAACCAAATGATCAAGGAAAACGATTGAACCCAACCTTCTTGTAACCACCTGGGCGGCCAGGCTTGGGTTTCAAGTGCAAATGCGTGTGCGCACTAAGGGCTAGACAGATGTGCGCGCAAGAGAAAAACATATAAAAGAGGAAAAAACCGTTTGCAACGGGGAAAACAAGAAAGGGGAACCCAATGGAAGGGCCGGAAACAATGAAACCAAACCTTTCAAAAACTTACGAAGACCAGGCCTGTTTGGGGCATGGGGCGGCCCCAATGGGTCTTGAACAAGCCTTCGCCTCGTGGCATAAAGCGGGTGTGAGCACGTTCTGGCTGCACAAAGGCTGACTACTCAATTGCCATAGTTCAGTAACTCTTGCCGAAACTATGGCGTAAGCGTCCTCTGCGCTGTGGAAGCATACGCTCCCAAGCAAAAGGAACCGGGACAAACCTTCGTTCAACGGGGCCACAGGGGGCACCTGGGCGGGCACAAACGCCAGATACACTCGAAATATTGCGTACTGACACGACCTGCAGCTTGCCACACGCCAGCCTCAGAAACCAGGGCGGGTATGTGAAGCGGTCTGAAAACGAAAACCTTCAACCTCCACAACCTTGAATTCGGACATCTCAAAGCGGCAAAGGCTCGTGCCTGCAGTGAAAATAACCGCAGAAGAAGAAGAAGAAGTGCGGTTGCTGAGCCAGGGCTACGAACCACAGGCTCGTTGCGGCCGCAGATCTCCATCAGCAGCTGTCAGCGGCAGCGCGTTGCTGCCAGATGAGTTGAAGAACATCACCCATCTCCTTAGCAAGCACGAAATCTTCAGTACAACGTGGCCAAGCGTACCTTCGAGTGAGGCCGCTGTCAGGCACCTGCATGAGGGCTTTGGGCGGTAAGAACACGTCCACATAACATGATCCCAGGTGGCCCTGGTGCACCTGCAGAGTTTCAAGCCATTTGAGGGCATGCTTTTCCGAGAAAGAAACAAAGAAATCAACACTGTGAAGGGCCCTGGAGTATGCCCTCGCCCTGGCAGCAAGCGTACGTTGGCATTGACGGAGGCCTACATGGAGATCTAATCCTACCGTGAGTAGAAGTCGTTTGTGGTGGCGACCGGACCAAACAGGTTCGCGACAAGGTTTGAACACTTGAGAATCAAATCGTCGGATTTCTTGTTTTGCGGGAGCTCTAGCAACCCAACCATAAGCAATCATGCTAACCCCAACCGCGCGAATAGTACTATATTTCACTTTTCGTGACACCGGCAAAACCCCGACCTTGTTTGTTCCAAGTACAAGCATGGACCGTAAGGAGGGGAGTTTTAGCACCCGAGCAGGCACGTCAAGCAGATCAGGCTGCATACCCTACAGCCACCATAGCGAGCTTCGTTGGGAGCAGCTCTATGGGCCACCTGCGCCCACGGAGTCCCTGTGCTACCAAGGGTGCCACACACACACATACCCAATGGAACAGCCCATGGCACCACAATGCCCCCACCATTCTCCAACACCCTCCACGGGTCCAAGCGACCATAATTTTTTGACACTTTAGGCATGCGGCATGCGCCCCAAAAAGCACTTCGCCGTCGCAGAGGTGGAAATACCAAGTCGTGAACACAGCCGCATTTGAAACAAAATTGCGCGAACAACAATGGATGTGCAGCAAAACATTTGGCAGAAATGTGCCGAACACACATTCAGATTGCAAACCAAACCGCATGAGAACAGCGCTCAAACTTGCAGCGTTCCTGCCAGCACTTCAAGAAGGACGGGAATTTTCAAATTTCAATCAAAACCCCCACTGAAATCAGAGAGAATACCGTCTACGATGCCGATGTGTTAGCGCAGCTGGCCAACGCGTACAACAAACACAGAAACATTCCGCACTATTTCCGTTCACAGGCTGCGGGACCCGCGAAGCAGGAAACAAAAAAACAGAATGAAACATATAAAGAAACCAAGGTGGTTCGGAATTCGGAAGCGAAAAATATCCATGAAGAAGTCGAAGGCCAGGGTGGCAGTTGCAGTTTTTGACAGTGACGGCTGCTCCCGGCAGTGGAAATCATCAGAGTTACTGTACTTGTTCCAAGTCGCCGCATGCAGGCCCGATGTTTTGCATTGCTGAAACCGCATTTGGTTTGCAGAGCTTGGGATTTGGGTTCAAGCCACAACCTTGTTGCACACTGCAAAAAGCATGGTGCGGCGAGAGGCAGTTGCGCCAAGAGAGAAGCACTCGGGAACAGTACGGTTGGAGGCATTCAAGCAAACTCGCTTGTGCAAGTTTCACATTGCTGGAAACTGCATTCGAGGAACTTCCTGCAATTTCGCTCACAGCGTTGAGCAGATCCGCCACCAGCCAGATTTTTCGAAGACCCGCCTTTGTGCCGATTTCATGGAGTCCAGGTGGTGCAGAGATGGTGACTATTGCAAATTTGCCCATGGTGAGCATGAGCTCCGACCCCATCCCGCATCCAAGACAAAAGAGCAGGAGACGAAACAATCGGAAGTTATCCAACCTTGCAAGAGCCCACAAGTGGCCACGGCCACGCCGGAGTTGCAAACTTCCAAGTCTCCAAAGCACGTGTTGAAGTCTTCAACGTGGTTTGATGAGGGCTGCACTTGGCTTGGGTCAGAGGCAATTCCCATGTTCCCATGGTATGCGTACGTCGAATATCAGTTTCCCGACGACCTTGGGTGGGACACGAACAGCCAATTCAGTGGAGAATGGAATGAATGGAATGACTGGAATGAATGGAACGAATGGAATGAATGGAATGGATGGCATGAACGGAACCCAGCCTCAAGCAACAACAGCACGACGTGCACAGAGAGCCCACTTCAGGGCACCTTGGCCACAGCCTATCCTAGCTGTACCATATTTTCTATTGTTTTGGGTGGATCAGGGTGAGGGTGAGAGCGTCAATCCTTGCAAATCTTTGTTTGTATTTTGATGTGTTTTGTTTTTTTTTTCTCCCAGGTCCCATCGCAAATCCTACAGTGCCTGACGGGAACCTGATCTTTGATCTCGGCGGGAACTGTGCACCATTTCAGTCTGAGCCCTCTAGATGCACTTTATCCTGTGTCGTTTGGATTTTGTTTCTCCCTTTGCCTTCTCTGAGTGCCGGCCATCATTTTGGTGCTTGACTGAGCATTGTTTCGATTCTGAGGGTTCGAGTGAAAAACACCTTTTTGCACATTGATGTCACGGATAGTGAGGATGAGGCGGGATCATTCTCACAGTGCACAGGTCAAGCGTCTGAAACCCCACAAAAATTGGAAGAGACATGACACATGGATCACACCTTTGGTTTTCAATTGTTCTATATAGGTGCTAGTATGCTTGATTTGGCAGCCTTGGCCATCACAGGATGGGCCTTACACATCACCTTCGCTCCGAAGATCTCCCAGTGCTCCGAGCAGGTTGGTGATGCTTGGCACCTTGGCTGATACCGTGTTGAGATTATGTGTGCACAGAAGGGGTAAAACAATAGAAACACTTGGACAAGCGCAGATATGTCTTGAAGATTGTGGTGCCTTTGCATGGAGCATGAGAGTATATATATATATATATAGTGTTATTCTGGGTCTTTGGCTGCATTTGGGCATGGTGGCGAGGTGAAGACTAACCACTTCGGAAGAGATGCATTTTTGAGCGGCTTTCCAGCCTCTTTGGCCATGCTCCTCCAGAGCATAGTTTGCAAATTGTTCCAGTGCCTGGACGGACTGCGTTTGATTACAGGAATCTCCTATGCCATCAGTCTGCCAGTCGCATCGGAGCAGTGTAATGTACATAGAAATTCATGGAAAGTCCCAACCTTCCTGCTTAGACCGTGCACAAGTCGCAGGTCACAGCTGCCTCACATTAGTTT
The DNA here is from genome assembly GCA_963970005.1 of Durusdinium trenchii. Classification (NCBI taxonomy): domain Eukaryota; class Dinophyceae; order Suessiales; family Symbiodiniaceae; genus Durusdinium; species Durusdinium trenchii. The sequence goes on from CAXAMN010012002.1 coordinate 603,731, forward strand.
GCAACACACCTAGCAGAGAGCAGGAAGCACACGGTCGAGACCTTTTAGAGTGGTTGCATTGCTTGAGCAGTTTCTGTGCTTGAGCATTGCCGTGCTCATACGTAGTTCCCCGCACTGTTCCGCGCAATTTAAAAGAAAAACATGGTTCTGTGGAACACCTGTGGCATGTCACACATGAAGGCCTGGAGGTCTGGCTAGGAGCGCCATTCATGCATTTTTGCCTGCGTGACAGACCCTGTCCGCTCAAATGACCAGCTTGCGATGCGGACCGCAGGTCCTGATACAACACTTTTCGATAAGGTCGGCGAGCCATGCCTGTTTTTAGGACGCGGTGCCTTTGGCGAGGTTTCGCTGGTGAAGTGTAAGGACAGAGAAGATGGGGTCTTGTTGTGCATCTATTGCTGAAACATGAGGGGAGTTGTGCAAAGCGCTTCAAAAAACAAGGATGGGACCAAGTGTATAGGACTAATAGGAAAAGCAGGTCCGCCACTTTGGAGGACACAGGAACTGGGGAGCTGCATCTTGCTTTGATGCACAGCTGCATGTGGCAGTCGTTCAGTTCGATCCCTCAATCGTTTCTGGATAACTAAACCAGCATCGACCCCAAACAGCAGCGGCAGTGGGAGTTTTCTTTTTTGGCCGATCCACTCCTGGCGCCAAAACTCAGCATCCAGACACGCCATGGGAGACAAGGGGAGACAAAGGGAGACAAAGCAAATTCATCTCAGCCCAGCATCCAGACATGTCAAGGGAGACAAGGGGGGGACAAAGGGAAACAAAGGGAGACAAAGGGCGGGAATCATTTTGGCCCAGCATCGTTTCTATGGAAGAATTAAAAACTCCTCACAGCAAAACTGTTTGGGGCAAAATTTGGGCCGGCCAGGGTCGTCAAACACATGGTGCTGTGGTTTGTTTGCCGAGCTTACTGTCAGCCTGGGGGTTGGTCTGGCCAGCCGAGGAAGCGGGTGCGCTTGCAACTGTCTGATGCGGGCATAGCCACAGCCAGACAAGAAGCCCAGCTCCTGTGGCAGCTAAGTCAGGACGCGATCTTTGGGAGGGTGCGTTTTGGCTTTGTGACATTGTGTTGTTTGATTCACAAGCTGAGTCTTGTACAGGGCGGCTCTACTGGGCACATCATCCATCGCCCATGTTGCAGGAGAGCGTGGGTATTCTACAATGTTTTGCCTTCCGCATGGTCCCAGAACCAGTGCTCACCCTGGAACTTTTGCTTGAGTGACCTGGCCACGAATTCAGCACAAATTCGTTTCACTTGTTCCGAGCCTGGCTTGGAGAGAATCCCAGGTTTGCACCACTGGGAGACCTTTGTCGCCGTCTACGTTTGTGCAAAGAGGCCAGTTTCAGCCAGAAATGCGGGCAACATGAGCCGTGTTTGTTTCACACCAGCGGTTGACAACCTCAAGGCAGTTCCAGACCATGGGCTTCCAAAGGCAGAAGTGGTGGCGTACACGTATGATGTGGCACAAGGGCTTTCATTTCTGCCGCTTTCTTGAAACATGTGCTGCTAATCCTTGACTTGGATGCATTCAGGGCATCAGATCTTTCAAAGACATCCAAGGCATGGGCTGCGCCCTAAAATCTTCCACAGAGATGTGAAGCCCGCGAACATCATGTGGCTTGGTTGTTAGGCTTTGGTCATGTGTGAGAATGGTGAGCGTAGTGTAGGGTAGTGTCTGGTGTAGCGTAGTGTCTGCGGACATTCTGAATTCTATGCCCCAGTTCACTGTTTGGTAGGATGGTCTACCAGCTGCTACGTGTGCTACACGACCGAGGCTGTGCTATCCCGAAAGCTCTGTGACTCGAGCTTGTCCTCGAGCGAAGCTCGCTGACTTTGGTGTGGCCAAGGCCGACGTGTTTGAGACGTGTGATGTTGGTGTTGAAATTCCATATGAGTCATATGAGTTGTTTCAAAACCTCTTGAAATAGACTTTATATACACGGGTGTTGCACTCAAGACTGTGATTTGGAGCTTCCATTGGAAACGGTGTACACACCCTTATTGCTACATGCAATATGTCCTTGGAAACTGATGTGTGAACTCTGCAACAAATACCAGGGCGTCCGTGTGGGAAACGCCGCGCAACGATATGGGACGTCCTAACTTTGATGTCCCTTTCCATCGTGTACTCTAAGAGGCTCTAAGGAGCGCTCCTCATACCTCATTCAGTGTGACTTTGTCGGCTTGACAAGCAGGTGATGGAATCAGAGGCCTCAACCGCAGGGACTGCCACCTTCATTGGGACTCCGCATTACTTGTCCCCTGAAGTCTTCAGTGGTGACACCTATGACGAGAGAGCTGATGCATGGGCATTGGGCTGCGTCCTCTACGAGATGATGTGCTTTTGCCGCCCGTTCCATTTTGCCGAGACCAATGTGGCCATCATGGCCTTGCGCATTTCACAGGGGCATTATGATAGGGAGCGACTCTCCCAAGCGATGGGTCGCTACCCAGAAGGTCTTCTGCAAACTGCGGAAGGCCTGCTGCGGCTCGAGCTGTCGGAGAGGCTTCGAGCAATTGATTTGGTGGAAAGTTTGGGCTCTTTTGGCTTTCTGGATGAGGCGCGTGCCGAGTCTCCTCTTCCAAGTTGCTGGGACCCCTTGCCCATTGATGGAGCTGGAACTTCGTCTGAAGTAAGGCTTGATACCGACAGTTGGCACGGAGCACATGTCGCATCCGACAGCAACTCAGCGGATTATTTTCTTTGTTGCTTTCGTTGCGTTGGTCAGTTACAGTAGTTTCAGAGTAGATGGCACAAACCCCTACATGTTTTTTATTTACTGTATATATTAATTATTCGTTTTTTTGAATACGATGAGGGTCCATATAAACGACCTTTTGGGGTTTGTGCCATCATCTCTGAAACCACTGTAGCTGATGAGGTGGAACATAAAGCATCGAATGGCTCTTGTCACGGACTCACCTTGCAAGGCAGCAGCACACAGCTCCTTGCCGTGCTGGAAGCAAGCGAAAGTCCCTACACGCTTGGGCATTTGAATGATCCCATCTATGGGGAGGCTGGGTGATGTCAACATGATTCATCCAAAATCTGGGCTTGGGAGCTTTGGGTTCAAATTAACGTCTTTCAGGTGCTGACGCTTCCGGCACTTCATCATGACTCTCGTTTGGGAGGTTTGGACATACTGGACACACAGCGCCCCAGTTCAAAGTTCTCACAATACCTCTCACTAGGGCTGTCACCTCGATTTGCCTGCCAGTCCTTCGTTTTTCCTAGGTATGGCTCTGGATTGCCTGGTTTGGATGGGGTGGCTCGACCGGATGACATGCCGCCCTGAGGTGGAAAAAAGCAACCTACGTGATAGGCATAGCAAGACTAGAAGAGCGTGAGCCTGGACTCTCTTTGATTTGTGCCGAACTTGCTTTGCTCACACACAAACCATAGGCCACGTCAAGATGTATTATTCAAAGAGGGGGACAGAGAGTCAAGATGAGCAGCTGCATCATGAAGGACATGGGGCTGTAACCTTTTTAACTTTGCAACTTTGCACGTGCATAGTTGCTTCCTCCCTCTGGGCAACAGCTGATGTGAAAAGGCTGGCTGGGAAAGTCTGGTTGGCGCTGACAGGATGGGCGCTTGGTATCCAGTTAAGCTCGGAAGGTGTTCGCTTGCAAACTGTTTCCAAGTGCACATGTTCCTTAGGAATCTTGAATCTTGAGTAAGTGAGTAAGTGGTTTGCTGTGTCAGAGGGCCGGTATGGCTATGACCCACCCCTCGTGGGAGGGAACACTCGGGCGGACCACTTCCCAGCCATTCCCCCAGCCCTGCAGTTCAGGGGATGAGCGAGGATGTGGACCGTAAAGACCACAGTTTGCCGTAGTTAGAAGACTCGCATTTTTTTGCTTTGCTTTGCTTTTATTTTCTTTTTGTTGTTGTTGTTGTTGTTTGCGTTGTTGTTGTTGTTGTTTTTGCTGCTGCTGCTGCTGCTGCTGTTACTCTTCCTGCCAATCAACGGGGAAGCACATCCACAGCCTGCAGATTTGGTGGCAAAAGTTGACAGGTTGGTCGGCATCTTGATGCTGATCGTGGAGAACTCAGTCACCCGCGGCTCGAGGCGTTTGTGTTGGCCTTCCCCATCTGAGGCTCAGCTGAAGTCCTCGCAGCTGCCTTGGTCCTTTTGCCTGCGATGTATGTGTGCGATGTCTTGTGATTGGAGTTGCCTATGTGGCTATTGGAAGCGGTTTTCTAAACTGCCCCGCCTGAAATGTTGGACACACCCACAGACACAGCCTGACCATACATACTGTACCTTTCGATGGATTGCCGTTGTGGTTTGAAGCTTCTGGAACTTAAGGTCCATGCCTTTACAGCAAATCTACTGACCAAGCAGATCTTTGCAGCCACGTCTTGGTTCTCCTTGTTGGCATCATCATGAAGAGAGATAGTAGGCTAGGAGTGTGGATGACAATGCTGCATGAAAAACATGGTTAGACAATGACACGAAATGGAGTTGTGCCATGGATCTTCACAGCAAGATGGACAGCGAACACTTGGGCATGAGTTCCTGTGGTCATGCTGCCATGTCCTCGGGCCAGTCCTCGGAGCCGCAGGAGCGCATGGTTTCAGTGCAGTTCTTCTGAAGCCGCTTCTTCAGCTGGGACGAGGATCATGCAGTTCAGATTCCATCTACCCTGGCAAAGCCAACATGGCAGCCAGATGTGGACACAATCGCCATATACCAAGGCACCCCCTGATAGTGCGGTGTGCCGACCGGCACTGGCAGTTGTCCTGTGAAGCGGACCGAGGAACCGAATTGAAAGATGTCCAACTGCTTGTTGATTCGCTTCGGCTTCGCCTCTTGGTTCAGACTGATGCAGCATTGTCGAAAGCAGTCTTTTCCTGAAATCGCTAGCTCCTTATGCAGTGTATTGTGCGTACATGTTGGCTCAGTTAGGTGATGACGGCAAGTGCCTTTTGCCTCTCGATCTTCTGTCTCGGGTGCATGGCTTGAGCGAAGCTTTGAGAGCAGGAGGTGCACGGTGTTAGGGTGTTTTGGGGCTGCGTAAACGCGGAATGATTGCGAACGGAAGGGGCTGGAAAGCCCAGAAGAAAGATACACAGATATACAGTAATACCTTCTAAATGTCTATGTATAGGGGCACCTGTCCAGGAGCTTTCATTCCGCTTGCACTCCCAGCCCCTTCAAGTTGTTTTGATCAGCTCACTTTCCAGGACATGATGCAGCTGAGATTGCCTTTCATGCAGGTGGAGTTGAGGCCTTGAAGTGAAGAAAGTCATAGCTACACTCGCTGGGGATGGGGTAACCTTCTGTAATTGTTTGTGGGACGCCCCGTTTGTCAAGCCTGCACACAGGTTTCGATCAACTTGCTGAAATCAGACAGTTTCTTGGAAGCTTGTGGAGATGTGTTGAGAGAAGATTGCGGTTCTATCTTGTGGCCAATCACCAAAATCGCCCGCAGGGCTGTTGGTCAAACGGGCCAGTAGAGAACTTGATTCCTGCCTTCTTCACTAGTTGCATTGATTTCAACTTTCCTCCTGCTTGATGCATATTCCATCTCGCAGGTTCTGTTTGTATAGCAACTCAGGCGATGAACTGATTGCGGGTGCACTTGAGGCATTGTGGCTGATGGTGGATGATAGCGACAGATCGGGTCTCAGTTTTGGCAGACTCCAGCTAATTAGACAGTTTCCGATCGTTGAGTGTCTCCGAGGCTGCCAACAGTTGATGCAGTTGAATGGGCACCATCTCTTGTCGGAGATCGTTCAGCGCCACGCGCCAAAGAATGCGAATGTGGCCAGGGCAGTCTTCAGGCTCATGTCAGAGCTTTGGCAGATGATGGTACGACATGGTATGGACCCAATGGACCATGTGATGCAGCTGGAAGGTTTTGACAGGTGTGAAGATGTGCATAGTTTTGGTTAGTGCACTGAGGAGACGCTATATGGCGAGTCCAGGCTTTTTCTATTTTTTCCGTGATGTGGCTCCTACCTATCTTTGGACATGTGCTGGCTTCGAAGAGCTAGCAAGTAGAAAATCAGCAGGTCTTCCAGTTACTGGAAAGATGGCCTGGATGGGAGGCTCTTAGCAGCTTCTTGGCAAAACATGTGCTCACAGATTCTAGATGGATATAGTTCTTGCATGCCTTCAGGATGCTCTAGAGTGGTCCATTCGAGAGACCATGACGGGTCAGTAGCTCAGTAAAGTAGCTGAGACACGGACTCTAGGAGTTACTCGTAGGGCGAGCTAGAATCCGTTTTGTGACATTATAGCATCAGGTTTCAAGCAAACCAAATTAGACCTTTCTTCCTTTTCTTCTACTTTCTTTCTAATAGCGATGGCCTCCAACCTACTAGCGACAGCCTCCAACCTAGTATAGTAGCGAACTCCAAGGGCGTTGTGCACGTCATGCCAGCAATGCTGCAGGTGAGCCCGGTGGAAGAGTTTCCACTCTCGGCTTTGTTTGTGACGTGGCCGCTCTATGGCTTCAGCGGACGCGAGCGTCTGAGGCCAGTGGTTCACACAGGGGGGCGGGCACCGCCTGAATCCAATCAGAGAGCATGAGAGAACTCTAGGCAGTGAAAGCCTTGATTGAGACGGTGCCTTTGCTGGTGAAAGCGATGGCCAGTTGTCCACATGACGTGGCGCAGAAGCACTGGTCTTGCAGAATGAATCGTCAGCAAAATGCAACTGTTGAAATTTGGTTACAGCATGTTACAGCATGTTAGTTAAAATCTAGCGAAGGTTTCTTTGACCTTTGCTCAGGCTCTGCTGCTTCAGCACGGATGTCGCTTGTTGTGGGCGTTTGCACGACAATGTGAAGCCTGGCCGCAGGACGCCCCCTGAGTAGCTGTGAAACTTGCTCCAGCTCCAACATTGGTGGAAGGCGTCAGCACCCTGGCTGAGGCCTTCCAAGAGCCAGCGCTCCTTGCTCTTCAGCAGCTGAACCGGGATTTGCAGTCGGTGACTTTATGCGGCTCCGATGGTCAGTTGTGGAGTTCCCGAATCAATTCCTACATTCTGTTAAGGTTGCCACCCAATGTGATGCACTACAATGCCATGGCACTACAGGCAGGAAGAAGTTGGACCTGCCTGCCGCACTTGCGATCCATTTTGCTAGGCTGTGTCGGCACTGACGCCGGAAAGATCACAGATGAAACCTGAAGCTAGCAAGAGCACGTTGGATAGCATGGACTGAAAAAGGAGGTGCCGGCGAAACTTGGGTGTGGGAAATACAATTTACTTGCTGCAGAATGTTCTCAGGCTGCAGCCAATTGAAACTACAGAGTTGATTAGATAATCGATTTAATTTTCCCTGGCGCTTTGTGCACTTCTTGTGCGAGCATCCATATGTGTCCAAGGGGCAGGCCTGTGAACTATGGTGAGTTTCGCCCACGGTGAGCGGCCTCAGCACCTTGTCCGACAGTCTCCTGGGTGGTCTCTGGACAATCTGAGCTGAGGTGCTTAAGTGGAAGCGAAGGCCTATTGGCATCGACGGCCTCGGGAAAGCTGGTGCGGGACTGAGAGTGTTAGAGAGGCCGTTAAGAAGGTTCATGAGCCAAACCCCTCATGTTGGCATCTAACATGCCCGTGCACAAATTGAAACACATGCATGAATCATTCATGTGGAAATTATATGTTAGCAAATCCTCCCGAAGCTGTGATGTAGTTTTCCAGACCGGTCCAGACCTGACGTCTTGAAGAAACCATGCTGCGCAACTCTCGAATTTGTAAATCCTTTTGTCTTACAAAATGCCCCATGTCTATACGACAATCCATGTCTGAGGGTGGTGCCACTCGAGCTGCAGGTGAGAGCATCGTAAAGTATGAGCTGTTGACACAATGTGACACATACAACTTGCTTCGATGCCAGGTTCTTCGGAACCTTCTGGATCTCCAACTGCAGGCTTTTGTGCAAATAAGTGCAAAGTCACGACAGTATGACGCCTTTAGTTGAATTTTGGCTCGAACGAAGCTTCTCAAGCAGCTAGGGACTTCACTCCTTCCTACGTTTTGTAAGTTTTCTTACAGAAGGCTTAGACTACGGTCTGGTCAAAGCAACAGGTCACATGCAAACACAAAGTCAACGCCAACGGTTGAAGGGCCAGTTGCTAGATCCGCTCATGTCCAAAGTGATAGCTGCGGGTTCTGCCCACTCCTCATTGACTCAGGCGTTTCTGCATTGGTAGAAGCTTGCATCAAATGGAAGACCAAGGCAGCTGCAAGTGCAGCAGCTAGTGCCGCCTCTGGTGCTGCCTCGGCAGTTTCTTCTGCGGCCACTGTCGCCGCGAATGCTGCCCTTGCTGCCAAGGCCGTTCCACTTTCAAGGAAGGAAAACGAGCCACTTTTGAAAGAGAGTGGCCGTAAGCAAACGGTGGGCTTTTGCTGAGGAGCGGGCTGCCCAGGCTCCACGGACACTGGGAGTTGACACGGAAGGCCACTTTTTGTATGCTTCGTTTGACAGGTAGCACCAGGAGATGCTGCGAGCATTGCGGGTGAGGTGGGAGTTGCCGCAGGAGATGTCATTGCTTGGAAGGTGGGAACATCTCTCCGCCACTTGTGAGCAACCGTTGCAGGAGAGAAACTGATTGCGGCGGAATCTCAGCATGCAGCTAACATAAGCATGTGCCCCCGTATCGCAGTTGCTTGGCTTCTGTTCTGCCACACCTGCCTCATTCTTTACGCTTTCCTTGGCCTTGGACATGACCATCCTGACAACCAGGGCTCTTGATGGTGGTGTTGTGACCGAACATAAGTGGCCAACAGTGGCCAAGGGATCATTTTTGTGGCCAAGGGGCAGTTGGCCAAAGGTGCGGCCAGCGAGGTGGCGGGCCTGACCAGCCTCTTGGCCTCAACCAACCGTGACGTGTGCCACGTGTGATGGACCAACAACACTTGAGGTGGCATGGCCGGGAAGGTGGCCTCACATGCAGCAGATGCTGTGGAAGGCCATGGCCACTTTAGCTTGTTTGTTGCTGCCAAAAATGGCAGATGCCTGCGCTGGCAGGCCAGATTTTGTGTTAGCCAGGAGGTTGACGTGTACTGGGAAGTTTGGATCTTCTTGATTTGCATTTGGGCTCAAGCATGTGGCTCATAACTTCATTTGTGCAGTGATATGCAGTGCCAATGCCTGTTCCTTCAGGGGCACCAGATGCTCATCCAAATGGAGAGGATGGCAGAGATGAGGCTGCAAAGATGAACCAGGTGGATCCAAACGAAGCTCCGGAACGCCTTTCAAGAATCGATGCGCACCTCTTTGCACTTGCGGATGAGGTTCGCTACTTGCGAGAGACCCTAGAGAAAGTCCAACAAGAGAATCTGGAATTAAAGGGGGTCTTACAGAACCAGGTCCAGCTAGAACTATCTCCCATCGCTCAGGATGATCCAGAACCTTTGGAGAAGAAGCCAGATTCAGCAAAGCGCTTGCCCGTACTGCTCCGAGCCCCTACCCCTTTGGTAGTGGATGAGGAGTTGGACTTGTCCTCTCAATCAGCTTCTCAAGACAAATCTGGATTACTCAGGGATTGGCGAGTCTATGCTGCACACGCATTAGAATTTGGGCCACCCATTGTCATTGTCCTGAACTCCATTGCCATTGCTTTGGTCAGTGATGTTGTAGCAGACGAGACCACTGGACATGTTGTCGAATCAATCTTCGCCTTCATATACCTCATCGAGTTCCTGCTGAAGATCAAGCTCTTAGGATGTCGAGGCTATTTCTGGGGGGAGAATTGGCAATGGAACTGGTTCGATTTCCTCTGCCTGTTGTGCGCCTCGTTGGAATTTGTTGCCATGTTGATCCAGATCTCTGGCATCCAAGCTGCACCCTTCCTGGACGACGTCACGGTTGTACGGGTCTTCCGCTTAGGGCAGCTCATGCGGACTGTCCGCGTGTTGAAGTTCAAGATGTTCAGAGAGCTGCGCCAAATCACCATGGGCATCATGAATGGCTGTGAGGTGCTGTTTTGGGCTGTGGTGCTCCTCTTTGCCGTGATCTACGTCTTTGGAGTTGTGATGCGGAACTTGGTGGGAGGTGCCTTAGATGAATTCAATAACATCCCCAACTCCATGTTCACCTTGTTCCGCTGTTTCACTGATGGATGCGCGGCCTATGATGGTGCTCCCCTAGCAGAGCGCTTGCGCAGCATGTATGGAACACCTTTCACCGTGGGCTATGTATGTGTGACCATGCTTGTGGCTATTGGGATCTTCAATATGATCATGGCCATTTTCCTGGAGAATGCCACGACTTCAGCAGCCCGGCGGAAGCAAAAAGAGCTGGGGGAGAAGGCCATTGCAACAGAGCAAGCGATCAGGAAGATCATTGTTCAAATGGTCGACCCATCAGTCATGGAGCGGGCAGGGGATCGTCGCAGTTTGGCTTCTCGGATGACTCAACTCTTTGAGTCTCGGAGCTCGCAGAGGTCTCGGTCTCGCGCACGGAGCCCCTCGGTGGGCCAAAGCGCCGAGGTCTTTTGGCGAACGCAATATGAGCTGCTGAAGCGTAGCGGTGTGACCGTGGACCGTCGTAGCTTTATGCTGTGGCTGGAAGAGCCGGTCTTTTTGAGTGTCCTGGAGAATGCCGAGGTGGATGTCTCGAACAAGTTCGATCTCTTTGATGTCTTGGATGCTGACATGGGTGGCCGGCTTGAGTTAGATGAGGTGGTGACCGGATTGATGAAGCTCAGAGGGCCAGTCTCTAAGAGCGATTTGGTGGCGATGAGGCTGCAAGTGCGCTTGTTGACCCAACAGGTCATCCCGGGCTAAGGCGGCCAAGTGACAGTTGACCTCGAGAAGTGCATTTACCAAAATTGCATGAAATTCATCGCAAAACCGTTGCACCAGAGATGGCCAAGCCATCTCTTTGACACAAAATTGCCAGTGGGTGACAGGGCATCACGGCATCAGATGTCTCTGACTAGGCTCTTCCAACTCTAGAATGACCATTTGCGAGGATGATTATACAATGCAACTGCTGCAGTCATTACTTGCTTTGTCACTACAGGTACTTGTACAGGGTTTTTGGTACTTGGTACCTCCAATTGTTCATTCTAATTTTTGGTGCGTGGGTCCTGTGACATGGGAGGAGTTTGAAAGCCAGTTTCCCATCAGATATCCTTGTGCGCCCCGTTCGTTTCTCACATGTCAAGCCAGAACCCGGCGTCCAATTAAAAACTGTCAATAACAGCATTGCACCTTCAAACGAAGTATTGCAGCCGGACAGGCTCCCGTCCGGATGGCAACTATTTGCCAGCCGAAGCCTGAAAAGATGAGCCAACAGTGGTATAGAACCCCTCAGCGACAAAAAGGAAAAGCCGGGTTTGGGCTGCGCAAACGATTGCCCTCGCTTGATTTCCTGGCCGAAATGGCGTTGATTTACTTACCTGAAGACTTGAGTCCCAAATCTCACCGCTCAGGCGTAGCTGACCAAGCTGTGACTTGGCGGGAATAGTTGCTGGGCTGTGACGTCGTGCGAGTTTTACTTGAAGACGCTGAGTCGGACCCGAGGCGAAGCAGAAGCAAAGAATGGAAAAGGTGGCCGAAAGCTTTAAGGAGTTGATGGAGGCCTCACATTCTTTTCTTGTGCATATGGACGGACATGGCAATTCTTCCTAAGACCTGGCTGTACCAAGAACGACCATGAGCCGCCGCCCTGGCATATGACCACCTATAGCTGCTCCCATGCTCATTTCCTTATATAATTCAATTGGGGAGTATGCCAAACACAGCCACAAAGGCCGTGAACACGTTCTCAGGGTTGACTGGCATAGCATCTCCTGCCATGCAGGGCTTCCTGAAACGAAAGCTGCACAATTTGTTGAAGACTTTTGTGCAGCGGATCCCTGGCCTGCTGAAGCATGCTCCTAGCCTCCTTTGGAAGAGACAGCTGGCGTTGTACGGAACAATTTCTACAGGATTGAGTCGAGATATGGAGTTGAGAAAGTTTTCGGGAATGCCCAGCCACCCACCCAGAGTCCTTGATTCTTTTGATATCATATTATTCAAGGGGCCTTTTGTTCTAGGGGTTGCTCTCCTTTTCGTTCCGCCAAGGCTACTGACGACGATGAGATGCCAAGCCGCGTGAAGCAAGCGAAGGTGAGAGTGCGAGAGACCAGAAGAGCGAAGAGCAGCGCATGGATTGCAAGGACGCGGCGATTGATGGCGTGTGGCCAGACATCGAGCAGGCCATGGTGTGCATGAACTCATGTGACAAGGGGCCTTCCAGCGGTTCAGACAACCACGCTTCAGGAAATTATGTGGGATCTTGCGCTGAGACTTGACGATGGAATTATATATATATATATCTCCCTGTTGCCATAGACGAGAATTTGTAGCTAGTGACGTACTTGTTGTGCTGCACCAAGGAGGATTGATGGTGCCCACAAAGAAGAGTATCCTGAGGACTGGTGTCATTGTTGCACTGTATTTGGAGGCTGCCTGTGGTAAAATTAATGCAGCTGCAGGACTACAAGGGCTGTGTCTGCCTCCGAGCATTCTTTCGATACCACCTCTATCCGTACAACCGAGGTCCGCCATCGATGAAATTGCAACGGCAAAGGTAGCTCTGGTAGTTCGATGCTGAACTGATTGACTGCTTGATAGGCTTTTGGGGAAGTCTACGCGATCCTATTTGGATGCTCAGCTCACACGAAGCACATCCTGTTTGATTCTAGATTTTGCCATACGGCATCAGGATCCTTTTCACGCTCATCAGCTTGGTCCCTGCGTATGGTGTGAGTCCATGCGTCATTCGGCAGAGCTTTGGATTTGGTGTCCACGCTGAAGGTGTTGGAAGGTGTTGCAAAAGCTTGTTGCTGAACTTGCTGAGGTGTTCTTGGTGATTTTTCTCCTCATCGACAAAACAGATGAATTTCAGCTTGTGTCTTTCATCCTGCAGTTCAAGGCCTGAGGATTCGCAAGGTTTTCAGTTTTGCACCTTCACAAAGCCTTTGCACATGTTTCACTTGGCAGGGCTTCCAGTTCTTGACACAAGGTTTTCTGCGAAGCTTGGTGGGCCTCTGGCTTGGGTCAAGCTTGGTGTGTCTAAGCGTTTGTTTCTGGATCCTGCCTTCGCCTTTGTCGTTGTTTTTCACTGAGGCTTCTTCTTGTACCTGCACTGTGTGACAGCTGTTGCTGAAGTTGAACATGATTGCGCCCAGATGGGCCCGGGAAGCATGGCGCCGGCAGCAGTGGCATTAGCATCTTGAACAAACCAGTCGCGGGCAGTCATGGTGAGCTGGTTTTGTGGATGAATCGATGAAGCTAAGGCAGGATACGTGGTACAAATCACCTTGGTTTGGAATTTTTGCCGCAAGCAGCTCCATGCATGCTAGGGCTGCTAGAGCTGCTGCTCGTATTGCAGCTCAGCTGAGGATTGCCTTCCTGCTTTTGCCATGCTCGAGGAGAAGGCGCAGCAGCTTGCAAGGGCACCTTGAGACTTGGCAAATCGTCAAGGATGGCCTGTTAGGGAGTGCTTGCTGGCTCTCCTGGCGTTCCATACGTTCCATGCGTAGCGCTCAGGATCATACCGACAGAGGGTCATCCAGATGGCGGGGAGGATACATCCGTTCCTTGTCTCAGCAGCTTCATTATTTGGTTTGAGTTCTGCCTGGTGTACAGCTAGCTCAGTTGCACGCATGCATGATGGACGGTCGCCACAGCCCTGACAAAGGGAACCGGAGGATTGTTGACCCCGCGCTTTACACCAACTTGCCAACATAAACAATACCAGGACAAGAGTTCTGGCGTTCTCAAGAGAATTTTTGGGACTTTCGCCTTTCCCAAGTCTACTTGCTGTGGTACGACCTCTTCACCTTCGCCATTTGTGCCGGAACTTTCTTGTATGTATTGCACCTCCGTCATTGGAATCTTGATGATTGGCCCATCAAGCACGCAACTCGTCAAAAGCAACGTGGAGACTGCATGCCTTTTTGAGCTTCTCATGACGGCCGTGCGGGGCGAGGCATTCTTTGCCGTCCAGATGGTGCATGGATACTTATCGTTGCCATTCTTTTTCTTCATGGTCCCGCTGCTCAGGCTGACTCAGACCTTTCAATCATTATTATGAATCTTGACCATTCACTTATATATTTTCGTTTTGCGCCGCAGGAATGTGCTACTGCACTCAGTATTGCCCTCAGCGAACCGGTCGTTGTGCCACTTTGTGAATTGTGCTTTGAGCTTTGCACGGGACGCACGTTGTAGGTGCCCACGGCCTATGACCAGTTTGGACGATGTAGGCAGTACCAAGGACCTCCACGACCTTCAAGGCCATGACAGATTTCCAAAGTAATGCCACATAGTGACAATTTTGTGAAGTCTTCTTGTGGGACTTGTGGTTGAAGTCACATGCTATTGTCGACCAGCTTGGTGCAGGCCTGCCAGGGAAAGTGGGAAGTCAATGCCAGCACAGCTGCTTGAGAAGGCTGAGGCCAGCAAACTTGGGGTGTTTAGTGCTAGTATTTTCGAGCGGACGTCCCACTGCTGTGATTGGTTTCTGTGGTGGCATGTTGTACAGGCCCTCCGAATCCTGGAGAGCTTCAAGATGCTCCTGGCTGGGGGGAAGGTTGAATCCTTCGAGGAAGGGAAGCCATGGACTTTGCACCCTACACTCCCCTGTCAACACACACACACAGACATGCAAATCACCTGGAATCAAACACTGAGTTTGATGCCTTTTGTCAATCCAGACCCTGACAAAATTTGTTTTTGTGTCAGGATCCAGCTCCAGCCCCAGTGACCCTAATAGGGAAGGAGCTTGGATAGTTAGTTTCGACGTGTTATGAGCCGTGTACATACCTGGTAGCTGCCGTTTGTGGCACTGGGTTCTCGCCTGCCAAACGGCGGGGGGACTTTTGGCACAAATTTCGTCAGCCGTTGAAGACTGTGGGATGCTGTTTGCTTTGGTAAGACGCTAAAAGCATGCAGATGGTTGCGGAAGTCTGCAGGCTCCCCCCGAACGAAGAGCGCTTCTGACAGATTCCCTGGCAGAAATGAAGCGAAGGCACGTTGAGAGAAGGAGAAAGGGGGAGAAGTGACTGACAGAAAGATTTTCACGAGCAGGTCTTTGCAAACAACAACAGCTACAGCGAGCTCCCAAGTGACTCACTCGCTGGCTATAAAGTGTGCCAAGCTGCACTTCGCTCGCTTTTGCCCGACACTTTGCCAAGGTGGGACTTGGCTAGATGGCCGTATGCATGGAGATGGGCTCTACGTTTGGAACGAAGCGACCTTAATGACTTAATGGGGGTGATGATTAAGTTTAGGCCCGGCCACCAGCCCCTCCCCTGCCCGAGGATGGCACAGAGTATGCCGGAGAGTTCCGGAATGGGCAGATCTGGGGACAAGGTGAAAAGCGCGAAAGCCCAGCTAATAGCAATGGCCTCGAACCTAAGAGCGATGGCCTCCAACCGACTACATAGCGATGGCCTCCCCTAAGAATTGGACTTGCTGACTTCCTCGTATAACCCGTTGCTGACTTGCGTAAAAGACTGCTCTTGGGAGCTAGCCAAGCTTCCATGCTGTCGGATCATGCTGAGGCGGTGGCCCAATGGAAGAAGATACTCTGGAGAGTGGGTCAGCCTGGCTGGGTCCACCTGGCTGGGACAGCTTCTGCGCCTTGCGTCCTTGCCAGGTGCAGGACATGATGTGGGGAAGTGGCGAGATGCCATGATCTTAATTGCGCTAACTATGCCGGTTCAAGGCATATATTGAACACGTGATGAGAGCATCAAGAGCAGCACGGTAGATAAGGACGTGGCCATCGGGTGAGAAGTACACCGGGCAGTCCCAATCTCGGCTGGATTGAGCAGTCCCAATCGACGAGAGATTTGAGCGACCAGGTTCTGCAAAGGCCTTTTCCATGGTCGAGGAACTAGATGTTTGTCCAATGGCGACCGTTGCTCGGCAGTTGTACAATCTATGACAGCAGATCCACTGATCCATTTCATTACTCCCGTTCGAGACTGCTCAGGGTACACCGGCGAGTTCAGATACGGGGAGCAGGAAGGTGTCAGCACCTCGGGTTGGGATTGGACACGGAACAGAGCCGAAAAAGATCAGTCAGCACCGTGTCAGTTATCAGCCTTAGGATGGAAGCTTCGAGAATGCAAAGGAAGGCATGGAATATGACTCCACCAATTGAAATTTTGTCCTCCACTCAAAAACTGTCAAAACATGTGGTTCCCAGTCTACGGTTGCGACACATGCGCTTCACCAGACTTGCGCCAGGCTGGACCTACGATGGCCACTGGAGGCATGGTCTCATGCTGGAACCCCGAAACCGACTGGGTACCGCGACCTGCCGCAGCTGACCATCAGTGACCTGAGGTGGGGTGATGGACGGATGACATGGCCAAATGGTCTTCTTTATGTGGGGAATCCTGGGCATCAAAATGCACATTTTGGCTTTGGCATCATCAGAACCAAAAAGGTTGGGGAGTGGATGAACGGAGCACAGCATGGCACAGGTCGTGGGAAGCTCAGCTGGTGAGGCGTCTAAAATTTGGGTTGCTTGGATGACGTGCTTTTTGGCCGACTGCAGGTTTGACCTGGCCGGATGGTGCCTGTTACCAGGGGCAGCCTGTTGCTCAGGGCACCTCGAAGACTGCTGTCCTTGCGCCGCGAACATCGTCCAACGACCAACGTCGTTGGACCGACGTTGGCGACGGGACCGAGGTTTGTCAATGGCCACTTGGAAGGCCCGGTGGCCTCAGTTCAGAAGAGTGCTGAACGTCCTCCATGGATACTTTCTGCAAGGACATGGCCGAAAAACCTTTCCGGATGGATCTTGGTTTGTTGCTTCCTGAGCTCTTGCCAAGTTCTTTGTGCTTTCTCATGTGTTGTTCGTTCTTGCAGTTGCTCAGGAAGGTAGCTTCAAAGGAGGAGAGTTTGAAGGCACTTTGCTTAGTTGCTGCTCGACCCCGACAACCATGCGATCATGAATCATGCTTGAATAGCCGTAGCCTTCAGTGAGGTCGAGGTACCTTTCACTATGCGGACTCCACAGAGTTTGAGGGGCTTTGGGAGAAGTCTGCTGTGCTAGGGTTATGGCCTCATTGATCCTCATTGATTTGCTCAAAGACCTTTTTGATGCCTTCTGCAGGCCTGGAACCCATCGATTCCCAGATGGGACCAGCATCACTGGTGATTTTTCCGGCGTTGGGACCTCAGAAGCTGTATACACATGTAACACCTGGAAGACCCAAAAAAGAATAAAATGCTTTGGCCCGGGCAAAGTGGACTGAATGCTTTAGATTTAAGATGACAGGGCGTGTTGGATAATTTCCTTATGCGGTGTGTACCTGCTTAGACCGTTAGACGAGAATTTGTTAGTTTCTGAGATGGCCTGCCCAGAAGCATCCCAGTGGCAGAACCATCCTTCGAACAGATTCTGAGCCCCAACCTCCACTAGTCTTACAGCCAGATTCTGGTGAAAGATGTCAGCCGAAGCGGAAGAAAGCTGTCTTCATTCGAGGCCATTGGAGAAGGAACAAAGACCTGGGCCAGTGGCTGTGCTGGCCTCAGAATCACGTGTGACCAGAATCTTGTTGGTGATGTCTGTCGCATTTGCAGGCACATATCGAGGGCGGTTGCTACACAACCAGAGCAGCTCTCAGAAGTTCTTGGAATAATAGAGCCACAACGCAACAGGAACCAGTCAGCTAGTCGGGGGCTGCTGAGGATCCACCACTATGGTGTGTTCAAATGGCCCGACGGCCGTTGCTACGCATGGAACCCTGTGGTGGCAGATAAGATGCAGCAGCCGCACCCGGCTTGTGGTACTAATCGAATGCACCCGCGAGTCTTAGGTTGGTCACTTCAGAGATGAGGCAATGCACGGAGTGGTGGCCTCAATGACAGCCCTTTTCAACACAGCATTCAGGGTTTACCTCGGCAGATGTGCTCCACGAATAATCCGGTCCACCTAATAAAAAACACGTACCCCCCCCCCTAATAAGGAAACCTCGGTCGCATTTTTTCTAATAGGGGGTCCCTGAAATCGGGGGCCCAAAATAGGGTCACCTGGAAAGAGTTTCAAAACCAAAAAGTAATCCAGGAAAATTTTATATAAAATCCTTTATTAAACTCATATCAAAAATGCAAAAACCGCCAGATCGAAGGGTCTTCCTTTTCCCCTACAAAAACCTTCATTAGAATAGTGATTCTTCAGTAGACTAACAGCTAAAGCTTTCGAAAGGTGATGTCGCTGTGCCATGCGGTGTTGCATGACCTCGGTGGCAAGTGCGTTTGCGTGAGTCCGTGCCATTGAGGGAAGGAAAGCCTGCTGGTGTAAGCGCGGCGTGTCATGGTGGAGTTTTGGGGAACCTAATCAAAAAAACTACCCCCAAAATCGACCATGTTGGTAGTTTAGTAGCGGCTTGAAAGGGCGGCAATTTAAAACCAAATATAAACCGAATTTAGGGGATCCGGCATGACTTTTTCCCGAATGCGTAGCGAAGGGTTCTCGTTTAACTCTGGGGGTCTGGGGGTAGAGTCTTGTTCGCGATCCGTTGTTTCTATGTTCGCAACCGTCCGCAACCGTCCGCAACCGTCCGCAACCGTCCGCAACCGTTCGCAACCGTCCGCAACCGTTCGCAGTAGGACGCTAAGGCGCTGCCATTGGGGGAAGCTTTTGCAAGTGACTTTTCATGGATGTGTCACGTGTCAGTTTGCGACGCTATTCCATTGTGATTTGCATGAAAATGACATGTCGCGCAAGAAGCGTGATGCATTTCGCTGCACAGGCGCAGTGGTTTGAGAGATCCGCAGTTTACTGCGCAGTTCCGTTGGGATTAGCGTTTGGAGAGTCGTGTTTTTGGGGTGTTGGATGTGGCCGTGCCATTGGGATTTGCATTTCAGGGTGTGGCATCGAAGCTCTGTTTTCGTGACAAGTCTCAGCTGAAATGGCGATTTTGGTGGATGGGAGTGTGCTCAGAACGGGTCGAAATCATTCTAAACGTGTGGTGTGGCGCAAATTTTGTTGAAGCTCATGTGAGATGATATTCTCACTTTTCGTGGCAGGCACAGTACTTTGTGCTGATTTTGAGGTGTGGAAGTGCGATTTTCGTGGCAGGCGCAGGAAATCGTGAGGTTGCGAGGTGTGACGGAGTTGACATTTCGTGGCAGGCGCAGTACTTTGTGCGCGTTAGACGTGTGGATGCGGAAAGATTCGTGGCAGGCGCAGGGAATCGCGAGGTCGTGAGTTATGGTAGAGGTGAACGTCGCTGTCACATTGGGATTGGCGTGTGAGCGGGTGTTGTTTGGAGGGGCTGGAATCGCGAAACTGCTTGGCAGGGCTGCGTGATGTGTGTGCTCCGATGGGTGTTTCCGCTTGACTTTTGGAGGAAGTCTCGTACGAAACGCTCGTTTTGGAGACTTTGACACGTGAGTTTTTGAGGAAGTCTCGTACGAAACGCTCGTTTTGGAGAGTTGACATGTGACTTTTGGAGGAAGTCTCGTACGAAACGCTCGTTTTGGAGACTTGACGCGTGACTTTTGGAGGAGGTCTCGTACGAAACGCTCCGTTTTGGAGACTTGACGCGTGACTTTAGGAGGAAGTCTCGTACGAAACGCTCGTCTTGCAGCCTCGAAGCGTGACTTTTGGAGGAAGTCTCGTACGAAACGCTCGCGTGACTGCTTCTAGTGTGTGGGCAGACCGTGTCGCGACACGAGTGTCCCACAAGAGTGTCCCACAAGAGTGTTCCACAAGAGTGTCCCGCAACCGTGCCCCACAAGAGTGTCTCACAAGAGTGTCCCTTAAGAGTGTCCCACAAGAGTGTCCTATAAGAGTGCCCCACAAGAGTGTCTCACAAGAGTGTCCCACAAGAGTTTCCTACAAGAGTGTCACACAAGAGTGTCCCACAAGAGTGTCCCACAAGAGTGTCCTACAAGAGTGTCCTACAAGAGTGTCCCACAAGAGTGTCCTGTAAGAGTGACCCACAAGAGTGTCCTACAAGAGTGTGTCACAAGACTGTCCCACAAGAATGTCCGACAAGAGTGTCCCATAAGAGTGACCCACAAGAGTGCTTTTGAGAGTGTCCCACAAAGAGTGTCCTACAAGAGTGTCGTGTAAGAGTGACCCACAAGAGTGTCCTACAAGTGTGTCTCGCAAGAGAGTGTCCCATAAGAGTGACACACAAGAGTGCCCCACAAGAGTGTCCCACAAGAGTGTCCCACAAGAGTGCCCCGTAAGAGTGGCCCACAAGAGTGTCCTACAAGAGCGTCCCACAAGAGTGTTCCACAAGAGTGTCCCGCAAGAGTGTCCTACAAGAGTGTCCCAAAACAGTCCCCCCCAAGAGTTTCCTACAAGAGTGTCCTACAAGAGTGTCCCACAAGAGTGTCCCAGAAGAGTGTCCCGCAAGAGTGTCATACAAAAGTGTCCCGAAACAGTGCCCCGCAAAAGTTTCCTACAAGAGTGACCCACAAGAGTCCTACAAGATTGTCCCACAAGAGTTTTCCACAACAGTGGCCTATATGAGTGTCCCACAAGAGTGTCCTACAAGAGTGTCCCACAAGAGTTTCCTACAAGAGTGACCCACAAGAGTGTCCTATAAGAGTGCCCCACAAGAGTGTCTTACAAGAGTGTCCCACAAGAGTTTCCTACAAGAGTGTCCTATAACAGTGTCCCACAAAGAGTGCCCCACAAGAGTGTCTCACAAGAGTGTCCCACAAGAGCGTCCTACAAGAGTGTCTCACAAGAGTGTCCTACGAGAGTGTCCCACAAGAGTGTCCCTTAAGAGTGTCCCACAAGAGTGTTCCACAAGAGTGTCCTGCAAGAGTGTCCCACAAGAGTGTCCTACAAGAGTGTCCTACAAGAGTGTCCCAGAAGAGTGTCCCACAAGAGTGTCCTACACGAGTGTCCCACAAGAGTTTCCTACAAGAGTGTCCTATAAGAGTGTCCCACAAGAGTGTCCCACAAGAGTGTCTCACAAGAGTGTCCCACAAGAGTGCCCCACAAGAGTGTCTCACAAGAGTGTCCCACAAGAGTGTCCTACAAGAGTGTCCCACAAGAGTGTCCTACAAGAGTGTCCCACAATAGTGTCTCACAAGAGTGTCCCACAAGAGTGTCCTACAAGAATGTCCCACAAGAGTGTCCTACAAGAGCGTCCCACAAGAGTGTTCCACAAGAGTGTCTTCTAAGAGTGTCCCACAAGAGT
>CAXAMN010012002.1:628543-649371 GCA_963970005.1 Durusdinium trenchii
CAAGAGTGTCCTACAAGAGTGTCCCACAAGAGTGTCCTACAAGAGTGACACACAAGAGTGTCCTACAAGAGAGTGTCCCACAAGAGTGTCCTATAAGAGTGTCCCACAAAAGTGTCCCACAAGAGTGTCGCGCAAGAGTTTCCTACAAGAGTGTCCTACAAGAGTGTCCCACATGTCCCACAAGAGTGTCCTACAAGAGTGTCCCACAAGAGTGTCCCACACCACAAGAGTGTCCCACAAGAGTGTCCCACAAGAGTGTCCCGCAACAGTGTCGCTCAAGAGTGTCTCACAAGAGTGTCCCTTAAGAGTGTCCGACAAGAGTATCCCACAAGAGTGTCCCACAAGCAAGAGTGTCCCACAAGCAAGAGTGTCCCACAAGAGTGTCCTACAAGAGTGTCCACAAGAGTTTCCTACAAGAGTGTCCCACAAGAGTGTCCCACAAGAGTGTCCTACAAGAGTGTCCTACAAGAGTGTCGTGTAAGAGTGTCGTGGAAGAGTGTCCTGCAAGTGACCCACAAGAGTGTCCTACAAGAGTGTCTCACAAGAGTGTCCCACAAGAGTGTCCTACAAGAGTGTCCCACAAGAGTGTCCCACAAGAGTGTCCTATAAGAGTGTCCCACAAGAGTGTCTTACAAGAGTGTCCCACAAGAGTTTCCTACAAGAGTGACCCACAAGAGTGTCCTGCAAGAGTTTCCTACAAGAGTGTCCCAGAAGAGTGTCCCACAAGAGTGTCCTACAAGAGTGTGATTTGGACATATGTAGTTTTTCGAAGGTGTTTCCATTCGGGTTCGTGGGTTCCATCTTGTTTAATAGGTACTCGGGATTAGGTTGAACCGATTCTAGAGTTGGCCTTTTGTTCATGATGAGCATGTTCGACTCATCTTGCAGGTAGGAACCCTGAATTGGACCGATGATCACGGAGCTTGTTCCTACAAGGCCACGCCAGATGTTGAGTTTGAGATGAGAGGACAACGGGAGAAAGGCAACATGTATGAATTATGGATAATTTCAGACATATGCTGTAGCAGATGGACAGAAAAGCACACTGGTTTGCAAATTTGCATGTCAGGGGTATTTTGAAGACAACCTATTCCATGGCCATGGCTGCCGGCTCAGTGCAATAACTGTTGGATTTTTGACGCCGTTCTTCAGCTATAGCATGAGTGATGTATCACTACCGCATGTTTTTGTGCCTCAGAAGCATCATGCAAAAGCTTCATGGATATGGATCATCCATCCATGATAGTATGATAATCCAATGCGTTAGAAGTTGGAGAGCTCATAACCAAGGAATATCATGGATATGGATATCATAGCTGGTGCAAATAGATACCAGACCAAAAGGATGCAAGCCTTCTTTTAACGACACATGTGGCAAGACAACAAATCTCAGACTTCAGAGAGTGCCTTGATGTCGGATAACTACGCATTTGCGCCATGCCGCGAAATGCCCTTTGCCCGTGTTTAATTGCTATTGCCAATTTGATTTTGGGGCATTGCAGACTTGTAAGGCTCCGCGCTCTATTGTGTGACAAACACTTGCTAGGCAGGCAGCCTATTGGCCAGTCTTGGGCAGGCATCGGCAGAGCTTCAAAACGAGCCTTTTGTTTGCAAGTAGCAGTAGCATTTCAGCCCCTTGCATTGGCAATAATGTTGTTTGCAATGCTTGCATCCAATGATCAAACCAACCAATGCATAAAACTCTCTGGAAGCCAACAGTTACCAGCAGTTCTCCGTAACTAACTGGACTAACTAGATGTTGGAGCTGCTCCGAAGGCGTTGTGCTTCGAAACATCCAGCACCCCGGACCCCAGTTTGCATCCCCAAGGTTCTTTGGCGGTGTGCAGGCGCAAGAGTTGCACAGCAGTTGGTCTAGTGTTTGTTGCGTGTGCCATTGCATTGCCTAGCCAGACAGGGACTTACGTAGCATACGTCAGTGCCCCGCCTTGTCTCTAGGAGAGCGCCATGACCTGCTGCTGCGGGGGAAGGATGGCCAAGGTCAGCACCAAGGCCGTGGCCGTGACATCAGTGTTCCGTCGGCCGGGCATGCCGTGCCTAGCTTCGCCTGTCTAGGCATATCAGGATCTCCTGGAGGCCGAACGGGCCCTAGCTTCAGCGTCCAACGGAGTGTCCTGGCAGGCATTGTTGAAGATTTGAGAAGACATCAAGCATTTTTGTCTGGCAATTTTTGGCATTTTGTGGTTTCTTGGGATTCTTTCGCTTTTTCGAAGGACTTGCTAGGATTTTTGTCCACTAAGCTGCTCCCAGTGAGGAGCAACTGGACAGCCGTCCGCTGGCAGATGCTGCT
The DNA here is from genome assembly GCA_963970005.1 of Durusdinium trenchii. Lineage (NCBI taxonomy): Eukaryota > Dinophyceae > Suessiales > Symbiodiniaceae > Durusdinium > Durusdinium trenchii. The sequence continues at coordinate 630,852 of CAXAMN010012002.1, forward strand.
GCAAGATCCGAGGAAGCACGTCAGCCGATACCTAAGCAAATGCCCCTCAATTCTTTGGTCACAGATGATTCTCACTTGATGGATGTACGTGACATAAGGTACTTGGATCCATTGCAGGACAGAGGCAGCTTGTGAATTGTGACAGAAGGGAACATGAAAGCCCAAAGCTCTAAAGAGAGACAAAACGAATGGAAGAAAGGAACAGACATAAAAACAAAGACAATCTGGTACACATGCAGTCAATGTCTTGGCGGCAAGGCCCAGCCGACACTTTGACCACGAAAGGGCCACTGGATATCGAAGAAGTGGAATCTGTTCAGAGTACCTTGATTGAAGGGCCACATGATAGGGAAAATCATGTCACATGTCTCCACATGTCTCATCTCAGTTTCAAGCATGCTCAGTGGTCTCGTCTCAGGTGCTGTGACGAGACCACCGAATCAGGGCTCAATGCTGCCACTCCTTCCGGCCTGGGGACCCAGAGATTTGTGTGAGATTGGGAAGTGTCATGGGAAGTGATGAGAGCCTCGTTGAAAGGTGTGAGGGAATCTGAATCTGGTCCCTCAGATCTCTGCTCATATCAACCACTGCAACGGCACCTGGAGCACCACGTGAAGCTGCCAAGGTCACCATTCTGGCCGGCGCATCCAAAGGCGTGTCGACATGTCAAGTTGGCTTGAATGCCTCCGAAACCGTTCGCCGCTCGTTTTCATGCAGTTCTTTGCAGGGGTGCTGGTTTCCACGGCAGCTCCGAAGAATGCATTTGATTTCTTGTGAGGGAGCACGTTGTTGATGCTGGAGATTCTATTCTAGTGCTGGATGTGGTCCCTTGGTGTTGAGCTGGATGAAGAAAAAGACCGCGCTATTTGATACACTACGCTTGCCGTCTAACTCTGTCTTGAACATACCGCACACACACACACACACACACATTCACACATCTGTGGCCGCACCCTTTCAAGGGTGCCTTGGCTGATTTGCTCAAAGCAACGCATACAAACCATGACCAACAAGCAAAAGCACATCACAAGATTGCCAACCAATGCATTTGCCCTTGCTCCATCGATGCAAGAAATGCGTCGTGTGCATGCAGGAACGACGTGTTTATTTGTGTTAGAGTAGGGGGCTTCAGTATGCAAGTCAAGACAGCGGTTTTGCCAGAAAGTCCGTCAACCTTCGTTGGCCCACATGCACACAGGGCTCCACATCTGAAATGCGCTTTTGGCCCGTGTGGCCAACTGCCCGCAATGCTGGCAAGGCTGCTGGCTCTTCCAGGTGCCAACATGCCAAGCCTCGGGGTAAAAAGCCATTCAAGCCTTGACCTGCAGGTTTGGCACTAAGCTTCACGCCAGATGAAGCGACAGTGGCACTTCCTGTGCCCTTCGCTCAGGCCAGTCAGAGTAATAGTAATAGAAGCTGCCGACAAGGCTTCAACAAATGAGCCACCAATTGGCTTGATGCACCTCTACAATTGCGCAGTTTTGTGGGTCCCATGAATATGCCCTCATGTTGCAAGAGGCCTTGGGACATTTTTAGTGACCTCGGCCTAAGATGTGCCCTAGGCAGCGCTTTGGGCTGCAGAGTTGCCAGCCCTTCGCTTGTGTGATCATGGCGTAGACGGACACGCCGAGGCTCATTTGGCTGAATTCGTTATTGAAGAAACAGAAGGTCTGAGAGAGGAAGAAAAAGGAAGGAACAAACAGGAACCCTTATATAATTATGTAATTCCTTTAAGCGGGAGTTCCTTAAGAAGGGGGCCCTTTCGAGGGGGCCCCGGCCCCTTATTGCCCTTACCTTCTCCGTCCCCCAGACTTTTCCGTCGAAGGCTTCGATCCTTCGTTCTTCGATGCACCGAGGGCTGCCCAGCCCAACCGGAGCACGGTGGCGCTGGATTCCTTTCAACAGTCTTCACATGGCGGTGCTCCCATCCAGTGTGACATTGCAGGGGCTGTTGGGAAAATTCTTGTTCTCAGACGTTCCCAGTCAGTTCCCAAGTACGTTCCTGCTGCGCAGGTACGTGTTAAACAATCTGAGAGCATTACTTGTAGCCCAGGCGTGTCCAATGAGTCCCTTGTGTCCGTGTGTTGTAGACGAAACGACTCGACTCTCACATAGCGACAGATTGGAACTTCCGACCTGGACATGTCCTTTCCGGTGTCCGCGAGCCAGAAGGTCTTAGCTTTGTTGCTTGCTGTCGAGACTTTGGCAGCATGGCTTTTTCGACCCTACGGCTGTGGCATAACTGCTAAAATTCCATCTCAAAGCAGCGGAGAAACAATGCAGAACAAGCTGATACAAGCTGAGGATCAACTCATGCTGATGCCCATCGTGGCTCACTTGGCCGTTGCTAGCATTGAATTGGATGTGCCATCCGCACATGATTCCTACCGTTGGCCAGGGAAGAGAGGCTCGTGCAATCCCTACTGTTGCGAAGGATCTTCGATCGTCCATCTAAACTTTGAGGGCCAAAAATCTTGCCAAATTGCCCTGGTGTCACAGACCTTGTGCTTTGGGATCATGGAAGGCCGTATTTTTGAGAGCGGGTGGTCATGGGGCCTGGGTTTTGGTTTTCCCTAAATTTTAGGTACATGCTTTAGTGGCAGCCCCTCTCCATATAAACACACATATCTATTCTTGCTCTCACTCTATATGAACAAATATATTATGTATTCCTGAGTCAGGATAATTTTATTGTTTTGGAAGCAGCAATCAGTCATTCAGATGGTTTTGAACAAGATAACTAGAAAAGAAGCAGGCCATAAAAGTGGTCGTTTTAACAATTGTCCTCTGGATCTTTGCTTATAGTTATATTTAGATTTTGGAAAGATTGTGTATAGACGCTTTTATGTTATAAAAGATTCTTTATAGATCTCTGCAGATAATCATGTTTAGATTTAAACAACCATACAGAAACCTTGTATGTTAAAAGCTTTCTTCTAGATTTCTGCGGGCAAGAGCTTGCATTTTCAAAGCTTTCCTCAGGATCTCTGGGAAAGTAGATATCCCTATATGTGTTTTCATGAAAGGAAAGCTCTTGAAAGAAAGACTTATTTATTGATATATAGCATGTTTCAATTGACGTGACCATTTCCAGAGATCCAGAGGACAGCTTTTGAAAGGAAAGCTTAAAAAAAAGTTTTATTGTAGAAATGATCATCCCCAGAGATCTAGAGGGAAGCTCTTGAATTAGAAGCTTGTACAGAAAACATGTTTAATATGTATATATTATCTCCAGTGATTACTGACAATAAACAAATCTAACTATTTACTTCAAAAAAGGGTTTTAGTCTTGTTCCCAGCACTTCCAGGGCAAAAAAATACTGTAAAACACGGGGTTTTGTAGCACGTGTTTTCTTAAACTAAATAGACTAGAGCTAGAATAGAATTAGGTAGAAGTAAATTGGATTTGAGTTAGAGCTAAAATAAAACTGAAGTAAAACCGAATTTTAATAAACTTGTATTGAACTATAACTATAGCCTAATTGAAATTAGATGAGAGTTGAATTAGACAGGAATTAGAATTAAAATTAGAAGTTCGCCAGAATAAGATGTAAACGCTTGAGCTATAAGCACAGAATTACGCTCGCAAAGATTTCCAACCGTTTCATGTAAAGGACAGAGTGTCCTCGCAACTGCATGTCAAGCTGTTTGGAAATGCAAGTGGCAACCGCATTGATACCAGTCAGCAGTTAATGCACTCAGACTTGTATATGGAGATTTGGACAAGGACGAAGGAAGTGTTGAGCTCAGACGGTTTCAGACGTAAGCAAAAAGAACAGATGCCTTGAGGTGAGAAGTAAGTTCAGATGCTAAACCAAAAAACCTTGAGACAACACAAAAAACACAAAAACAATTCTGAGAGACTCTTGCTTGGACCCCCCAAAATCAGAAGACTCAGAAAACCAAAAAAACTTTGGGAAAACAAAAAAACCAAAAAAAACCAAACAAAAAAATTCTGGGGAAGTCTTGAGGAAAAGGGGGTCCAGCCAAGAGTCTCTGAGAATTGTTTTTTTTTTGGTTTTCCCAAGTTTTTTTTGTTTTTTTGGGTTTTCTGATTTTGGGGGGTCCAGCCAAGAGTCTCCCTGATTTTTTTTTTTAAAGTTTTTTTGTTTTCCCATGGTTTTTAGTTCTTTTTGTTTTTTTCTTATGTGCTTTTTATCCTTTATGCATATTTATCAGTGTTTTTTGGTTTTGATTGTGGCACTGATGCATTTACCTAATATTTATGAAAATGTATGGAAAACCAAAACCCAGGCCCCATGGCCACCCCTTCTGGTATTTTTTTTGTCTCGCACTTCGCCTCACAAGGACATTACTCATGCAGGGCGTCAGCTGCTCAATGAGCTGAGGCTGGGTTGGGCGCATGGCCAAGCGGCCAAGATGTGCTGTTGAAGTTTGTTTGAATCTGTCCTGCAGGCCGTACCTGCAGATTCACCCACCTCTGGTTTTGTCAATCCCACTGCAACCGTCACTTGTCCAAGACCATTTTGACTGACATTCAGGGGTCCTGTAGAAGCCTAGAAAGATTGCATGGTGCACTTGCCTTTGACAAGGTCGAGGCAGCGGTGGGTCTGGCCTGCCGACGGCCAAAGCTCCCTCCGAGATGCCGCTTTTACCCTGCGCACGGGAGCTCGAATGCCAGCGGTGGGCTTTGGGACTTGGAGGCTTTGGGCCAAGGCAGCATATCAGCCAGTTCGTTGGGCCTTGGAAGCTGGATACCGTCACCTGGACACGGCGGAAGGATATGCCAACGAAGCAGAGATTGGGAAAGCCATTGCGGATAGTGGTGTTCCACGAGAGGACATATTCATAGCGACAAAGGCGTCTTCAATTCCAAAGGGCTTGACAGATATCGCCTACGCAGCAGATGTCTTTGCCTTTCAGCTCTCCCAACTCGGAACAGATTACGTCGACCTGTACATGCTGCACACACCTCCGGCGGACCCTGCCCAGCTGCAGTCACTTTGGAGCATCATGGAAGGCTTCTATGACCAAGGTCGAGCCCGGGCGCTAGGCGTCTCGAACTGTGACGTCAAGGAGCTTCAGCTGATTCTGTCCTTTGCCCGGGTCCCTCCAGCTTATGTTCAGAACCTCTTCAAGGTCTACAAGCCAGGTGAGCAGATCCCGAGCGAGGATGTCGTGGCCTTTGCACAGGCCAATGAGATGGTGGTCATGGGATATTCCATTCAGACAGAATGGCCTCATATTATGTCGCCCTTGGAGGACCCACATGTGCTGGCCATTGCCACTTCTGTCGGGCGGAGTGCCTCACAAATTCTGCATCGTTGGGCCCTGCAGCGTGGAGTGGGCGTCATCCCCAAGAGTGCCACGCATGTGCGGATCCTTGAGAACGCAAGGCTTCTGGACTTCGAGCTTCCTTGCTGCAATGTGCGCACACCTTTGCAAGTGGCGCTCATTTGGCCATCTTGACGGACCCTTTTTCCATGAGGAAAGTCTTGTAATAACAGCCCAACTGCATCCAACTGCAGCATATTTTTACCCTGTATAGATGTAACATAGGTCGTTATTAGCTATCCAACCAATTTCAGAGAGCCAGAGTTCTTTTGCCCGATGCTACCTGGCCTGAACTGAATGAGCGACTGGCCCAAGCCAATGTGAGGTTGAATGAAGCAGCCATGCGAGTCCTAGATGGCCTAGCAACTCTCTCAGAGTCTGGGCCAGATCAGATCAAACCTTACTCCCAGGAGGAGCACAGTGGAGAGTGAGAGTGATATGATTTCACTTATATAGCTGCAAGGAAGTTCCATAAGAGGGTCTGGCGGAAGAAGGATGAAGGTCTCACTTCCTTTTAGTCACGGATGGCAGCACGCAGCACCTAGCAGCTTGCCGGTTCCCCTGCAAGCGCGAGAGGACACTTTTGGCCTTGCCGGCCTCTCTCAGCCTGCCCGGTCTCTTAAATGTGTCGTTAGCTAAACCACCTCACCAGGTTCTGTGTGACCAATGGCATTTCAGTGCACAGAGGGAACATGAACATGACCAGCGTCTCTTTGAGGTGGAGCCTGCCCCCCTACTCGTGGGGCCACACACTGAGTTGACCTCATGCGGCCGGCAGTTGATGTTTGGGTCTCCTTGAGGTCTGAGGAGACCCTCGACAAAGGATTTCCATACACATCGATTCGTCCGTGACTGAGATGTAGCTGAGACCGGTAGCTGAGACCTCTCTCTCTCTCTCTCGGTAGCTGAGACCGGGCAATGCAGTCGTTTCCTGTTGGCTTCGGGAGCCCGGAAGGTGACCACATTCTCAGCACATCACCTGTTGGACCGGATGATTGCCGCCGGGACTGTCTCCGCGAAGACCGGTGCATTGCGTGGGAGGTATGCCCTTTAAGCGAGGCGTGGCTTTGGCTTGTTCCATGCTGCTTGGGCTGCTTTCTTTTTGTTGGTGCACCATCCTCCAGGCTGGCTGTGAAGGTTGCTATTTGATTGGCCATGTCACAGCAGCACCCATTCAGATTCAGGGCTGGCATGTGCGGGCCTCAGGGCTGGCTGAGATTGGCAGCGCACCTGTTTGCACCAGTGCTGTTCGCTGAGGCGGCTATTGAGCGGATGCCGAGATGATTTGCCCAAGGGTGTGCTGAAAAGCGCCGGTAAAAAGACGTCATGCCAAAAACCCTTTGTTTACGGCTGTGTACTTGTCGAGATTGCCCCACAGCATGAGCTTCCCAGCAAATGGTAACGACCTGTCCATGCAAGCGAATCTACAAAGGTTCGTTGGAGTTTGCCACTGGTGCCCAGTACGAAGGTGACTTCAGGCAGGGGTAGCCCCATGTTTGGACCCCAAGTTGGCCTGGTAGGCCGGGCCGTCACTCCCTTGAAAGGCTTGGACTCTATGATGGAAAAGGCAGATTCAATTGGCCAGCGACTTATCAAGGATTTGAATCACAAAGCCCCCGCTCTGCAAACTGTCGTGGCCTGCCAAAGGCCTATGGCAAAGGACAAAATGACAAACTTTTGGGTTTTTCTCAACACTGTGCCCTTTTAGGACCCATACCCCTATGCCTTGGTAGTTGTTGGAAAAAGACATTGCGATTCATCTCAGGCCTGGGGGTAGTTTCTACCAGGGCAACTGGTCTGGTGGAAAGATGCATGGCCGACATCTTGGCAAGCCCATGGGCAGCTGGTTCATGATGGGGCTTGTGCTACTGCTGTGATTGATGTGACTATATAATAACTATTGTTTCAGGTCGGGGTGTTCTATGTTTTGCCAGTACCGAAGGTGCAAAGGAGTCCAGACCTCGGTATCGTTGTCAGAACAGTACTTCACTCAGGGTTGCCACGAAATAAGGTCCTTCGTTTATGCAAGATGCTGAGAACTACCAGAATGTAGCAGAGCTTGAGATGGAGAACTCAGTGTAGGAACAAACACTTTTGCTGAGGTTGGGGAGTTTGTGCATGGGGAGCTTCAAGGCACAGCAGTCTTGTTGAACGTTGGGAAGTTCATGAACGAGCCACGACCTCCGAAGAGATATATAGTCCAACATAGCCCGGGCCCCGCTGCATAAAGGAACAACAACAGGCTGCCCAACGTGAGCAAGGGTTTGATAGTGGGGCGAAGCAATGCGATGTCGACTGCAACCTGGGTCTGACCTGTTGCAAGTCCAGTAATGACACATGAGATTTCAGGATGTGGGGCAGCCAGGAGCTTACAGTGGCGTCACGGTCATTGATCACTGAAAGCCGCGAATTGACCTCCTCTGGTTTGAAAGGGTTCTTTTTGAGGTGATGCTTCCGCGAGAAGATGGCCTCATGGACTGATGCATTGTATCATATGGCACCGGAATGCCGGAATTGTTTGCGAAGTGGGGTGAAAGCATGACTGCATTGGTGGTGTCATAGAGCGTGCTCCCAGCTCCCCCTATGCAGGATGAATATCTTGGAGAGTTTGAGATGTCAGAATGCCAAGGCGCTGGGGATGTAGCAATCGTTTTTGCAACTATTCTTTGTCTTGCACTGTTATCCACGTTTGACTAATTTGACTCGGGTCGTGAAAACCAAGGTCACGGGGTCCTTACTGCAGCCCAGGCCAGAGTCAGAGTCGACAGCTACGCCAGAACAAAAAGGGCATCACAAGCAATGACAAGCAAGTCATTACTTTCGAACAAGTAGACCTAGGGCAGCTGCAGAGCTGCTGGGCGCTTTGGGCCCGATGGCCTGGTCACTCCCTCGGATGCAAGCAAGCCGAATCGAGAAACGAGCTGACGAGACGAGCTGTTGCTCCGAGGTGGGCGAAAAGGTTCTTCCATCTGGAGAGGTCCAGGGCCTACGACGCCTACGATCCTCGGAGATCTGCCAACCAGACTCTGCAGCAACTTTTTTTTCTCCTGCTTCTGGCGAGGTCTTCCTTGGGGAGACCTCGAGGCACGGCCCGGTGTAGACGGTCTTCGACGAGTGGTTGGGTCTCGCAGCGCAGGGATGGTCCCAACGGGCCGGGCTGCATGCAGATGGGAGATGAATGCGTCGCAGGCGATGAATGGTCTGAGTTGAACAAAACAGAAGGACAAACGGATAGATTAATGTTCCTATGAGAGCGTCCTTTTGAGGATTCTGGCGTGATGGCAAGCGTGAACGCTGGCCAGTGCCCTAGCACTTCGGGCAAGGCGAGTGATCGAAGTCTTATGTGTCCTGATTGGACTTGCACTTAAGCTGAAGTCGAGCAATGGCAATGGCAAGTGCCTGGTGAGTGATCCGGCTCTGCAGCAAGCATGATGTCTGGAACAATCCCTTGGCGTTTGTAAATGCTTTGTTTAAAAGATTCTAGGTGTTTTTTTCTTGTGTTTGATTGTCCCTAAGGCTGGAGGATATCCCTGCAGACCCCATCTCAAACGCGGCAAGGGTTGCAGGCTTATTGAAAACGCCGTGGCAGGTCGGGTCGTTTGGAACAGGTTTGCTGGAATCGCTAACCTCAGTCCGTGAGTTGACCAAGGTCTTTACTGATGTTCGGGAGGACTCCGTCAGGAGCTGAGCCCACCAAGGGGTTCTAGAGGGTGTTTGATGGAGAGATTTGGAGAGATCTGCCTCAAGGTCGCCAGTCCCCGCAGGCGCCACTGAGACAAATCGAGCTTTAGAGCCACTGGTGCGTCGTGGCCGTGTTGGGCCTTGGGCCGTCAAGGAAGAACGACGGCGTTATGCTTGCCATGTTGCCTTCCGGCGATGCCTATGCCATGGGCTGAGAGATTGGCCAACGATTTGGAACAATCTAGAACGCATTTGATATTGCAATCACTCTCACTATATGATTTAACATTTATGCCACATTTGATCGCCCTTGTGACCGTTCTGACCAAGGTTGGCTTTGTGGAGGTTCTGGGCACAGTCTGAAAGAGTTCCAGACGTTTGAGATTCTGAGCAGGCTGGGCAAAAGCATGGCTCCGGGATGTTTGTGTGGCTCTTAGGGGCTCCCATGAGATTGACAAGAACACTCAGAATCAAAAGATCAAAAAACTTAAACGAATTCATCAATCGAGGTGTACAGGGATGGCTCCGCCTTCAAAGGACATTGGCTGCAAGATTCTTTGGATGGTGCAGATCCCTCAGTTCGGATCACCCTGAGTTCGCAGCGAGGGCTTTGCAACTTCTGTCCCCACTCTGAGGTTGAACACCCCCGAAAGGCACCAACGAGTGAAGCCGAAGCCTCCGGCCCTCTCCTGAGTTGAAAAGTTTTGCGCAGCTCTTCAGTGGCCAGATGATTCAAGGTGCTGGAGGCGAGGCTGTTGAAGAACAACAGCCTGAACTGGATGAAGGACACACCCTTTAACATGGCATCCACTGGACCTGCTGCAGCACGTGGCTGTGAACTGCAGGACCCGCTGCAGAGTGAGTCCACCAAAAGGTCTGATCCTTGAGGACCATGTTGGAACCCAACCCCAGAGGGATCCACTCCTGAGGCGTGAAATTGGGACATCACAGGCAGAAATCTGGCCTGTTGTTTCCACAAAATCTGAGGTCAGGAGAAACTTCAATTGTATAGATTGTACAGGATTGCACCTCCTGGTGTGCAAAGAGTCACACATAAAAGGTTTCGATTGCAAACACATTTTCACCATGTCCCGGGGCGGGGGGGGGGCAGGACGGCGCGCAATTGACATGGCAGAGAGCAGAGGCTGTTGATTGCATCCTTCGCCGCCACTTGCCACTTTTACTCTGACAGAACCAATTTTGTAAGCCTGGCAGGCACCCATGAAGAACACCAAACCACAAAGACACAAATCAGTATTTTGGCACGGACGCATGCAAAACAGACATGTAACAATCCAGATAGTGAAACATTATAACTATTCGTTATTGCCGAAACTTCAGCTGTGGCCATGGGAGAAAAACACAAGGAACTTGGTAAAAAACTGGCCTAGTTGGGTGTTATTGCATTTGTATTGTGTTTTTGAGGACGATGATGATGATGGTGACGAAGAGGACGAGGAGGAACACCAACCAGTGTCACACTCGTTCTTCCACTTGAGATATGTTTGTTTGATTTCACTCGTAGAGCAAAAGGCCCAGGTGATCGGCATGGGTTTCTACCGCCGTTTCTGCAAGCAAAGAAGAAAAACCGCAGGAAGAGCCCAAAAAGACTGGCGAGTCGGCCAAGGAGGTGGGATGACTTTCACGTGATGCCGGGAGGAGGACTTTCACGTGCGGAGCAAGGACCACTCAGACACCAAAGTTGACAGGGAAGACGAGTTCCGCGGTCACAAATACCGAAGTTGGGGTGGTGCAGTGATGCGAGATTTGTTCCAGTTGTCATTTGGTAAGAATGTTGTCAATGGTCACCCTTTGTTCGATCTTTTCAATTCTGTTCCCAATGTGCAACAACTCGGCAGAGCAAGGCTCATTTGACTGCAGGCAAAACAGTTGGACAGGCTGACAGATTTTGTGGATGAGGCTGGGTTCCTGCAGCTGTGCAGCTCATGTGGGACAAGCAGCTCAAGCATGCTCAAGCACTTTTTGATTCTCCCAGGACAAAGTCACATCCAAGGTAGACACCAAGGAGGACCGGATTTTCATAGACTTTTGCTTTGTGATTCAAGTTGCAAAGTTGGGCAAGAGCACTGCAGGTCGAGGCCAAGCTCAATGAGTTGAAGAAAAAGAAGGATGGGTTGACATTCCTTCAATACCTTCGCAGGTGAAGGCTTGCTTTCTCTCAAAACAACATGACATTCCGGCTGTTTTTGTTTTTTTACTTTCCCAAGCCTGGAGTCGAACAGCAGCGATTGTTTTTGTGAGTGCGCATACTTGCTTTGCTGTTAAACTATTTGACCAGTGCGGAGTGCGGAGGGGGAGCTTTCATTTCAATTTGCACAGACAAGGAGGAAGCTGATAGAGAACGCGCTGAAAGGGAAACGCGCCTAAAGCAAGTCAGGCTGGAGACTGGCATCGGCAAACAGTCAGGAATCAGCTAGTCAGCGTTGAAAAACGTCAGGATAAAGAAAGAAGATTTAGACCTTATGTGTGCACACCTCAGAGCACCTGAGAGAGTGTGCGGTTTGCCACTAGGAGCACGAACGCTACGAACGGAGCAAAGGGCATCGCTACTAGGAGCAAAGGACCCTACTAGGGGCTCCTGGCCATACTACTAGGAGCAAGAACGCTACTATCAGCCCTATTTTCAGTCGCGCCGTAAGGTTCAGAGCTGCCGCTGTGCGACCGAGATGTCCTCGAGCGAGTCCTTCGCTGAGTTGTTGTGGTATTTTGTCACTTTCAGGAAGCGCTGGCTTTCCGAATTTGCAATTTGGCCATATCTGGCCCTTTTTGCCGTTTGGGCCACGTTTGGTATTGCTCTGAGGGCAGCACAGCACCAATTAATGGCATTATATGAGAACAAAGCATTCAATACAGACAGGTACAGATCCGCACTTCTGAAAAACACACTGGTTCTCAGTGGTCCATCCTCGCCCAGTTGCTGCGAACGCATGACGGGGATCTCACCGCTGCACTTCGCTCTGCCATTAGGACGCGGCTGGAAGTGAAGTCTATGGCCGTAATTCTCAGTTGGTTGGAATCACGATAGTGGGAGGTTGATTTTTTAAAGTTATATTTGTTATCGACATTTGACATGTCCTTGCCTTAATTCACCAGTGCTGAGCAATTCCTTTTGGTTGAAGAGTCAAGCTTGCTCGCCGTAGCTGTGCCTTCTGACAGGACCTTTCCGACGAACAGTACCTAGCTGTGGCCCAGCCCGGCGTAGCGGTCTGGTGCCGTACCGGTCTAATCTATCAGTCCGAGTCCAGGAGACATTCCGACCGAGCCAGACCTTCCAGGAGACACCAGACACTGCCAGACACCCCACAAAATCCATACTTCACGGCCTTCCGGGCTCGGAGAATTGGCGTGCGGTCGAAAGGCGACCAGGCTGTTGCTGGTTCAAGTTATCACGACCTTGCCAGCATGGAACAAAAGAGTGCGTGGGTTCTGCACCACCTTCGTTTTTATCAGGTAAAGTGCAGTAGAAAAACTAACGCGCGACTCGCGACCGAAACGGGCAACTTTGTTTGTGTTTGGTTCATTTGGTGGCTTTGTGGTGCGCGGATCAATTTATGAACACCATGAGGCCCTACTTTACTTTGTGCAATCATGTCTGATCATGTGCGCACCTTGACCTCTATGCAGCTGTTGTGCTCGAGCACAGTCCAGGTAGACCCCTCTGAGTTTAGGCCGACCGGCGGTGGTTCCACCGAGGACCCGCAGCATGAGAAGCCCGGGGCAAAGCGGAAGCCCCAAGGGAGGCGGCTACGTCGGCCTGGCAGGACAGGAGCCCAAGAACCACTCTTTGCAGCTGAAACCATAGTTTTCTGCCAGGAAATCGCGGGAAACAGGCCGGTTGTGCTGCGTAAATAGGAGAACGAATGATGCACCAAGATTTCTTTCTTGGTCTACTTTGGGTCCTTTTTTCTATCGCTTGCGATTCAACTGCTTTCTATTTCCCCTTTGCTCCGAGGCCTCTGGCACCAATAGCCCTTCGCGCGTTGCTGCCCCTGCAGGCACCTCTCATTCGCCCGTCTAGATGGGCAAAAGGAGTGGATGTTGTGGAGAAACAGAATGGGAATGAGTGACAGAATGTACTACAGAATGAGATTGTCTTGTGCTACAAAGACTCTTAGGTCCCTGTGGGTCCCTATGAATCTTTATGGGTCCCTTAGGTTCCGGGTGGCGCTTGGGTTCTCCAGAGTGGTCCCCGAGGCCGACGAATGCTCTCTCAGAGCGACAAGACGTCGACGCCAAGACCGAGCCCAGAGGCCGGCCATGCGCCAGGCATGTGCCATGTGAGCTAGGTTTCAATTTACACAGCCTTCTCCCGAACTCACAGGGGGTATGTATATAACTATATTTATATATTACGAAAGCCAGCCGATAGGCTAGGCTTGAGCTTTTAGAGCAAACGAAGTGAGTTAAGGGTGTGTGGGGGGAGGGAGCTTGGTGGGGGAGAGCGCTCCAAAGCGAGGGTCAGAAAAGCAGTGAAAATTGGATTTGGTGATGCGAGTGATGCAATGGACGCCGAGTAGCATCATGAAGGGGACAATGAACATTGAGCAATCGAGTTCGAGCGAAGACAGGGACCCACGTGCAGAGCAGACCGCAGCCGCATGTAGGATACGAGTTCCCAGGACAACCCGTAACTCGCGAAGTCCATAGAGAACCGAAAGTCACATGAGTTCAAGCCCTGGAATTTGGATTGAGTTTCGGTAGGGATGCCTGCGAGGTTGACTACATATCCGCATAGGGCTCCTGCCCCCTAGCAAAAGCTATACTTGCACCATGATGTTGGTGGAGTGGACGCTTCTCGCGGCGTCCACACGCACCGAACGTTTTTCCGGCTTGCCGGTGCAGATAGATAGATAGATAGACAGATACATAGTTAGATAGAGAGATATATAGAGATAGAGATAGAGATAGAGAGATAGAGAGAGAGAGAGATAGATAGATAGATAGATAGATAAATAAATAAATTCTATATACTACTGACTCATGACGTTGCCTTTTTGCTGGCAGCTCTGGCCACATCCAGTCAGCCTGGGTCCACGGCCCAAAGATCTACACACGCAGGTGCGAAAGTCAAGGCCTCTGAGTGAGAAAGGCGCAGAGTTGATAAGAAAGAGAAGAATAAAGAATGTGTTTGGATCGTTTTAATAAAGGCCCCTTTAAAGGAAAAAGCTTGTGTTTTGGATCAAGCCAGAACATGACTCACTCAAGTCCAGGCATGTGCATCGATAGGCACACAAATCCTCACTCCTTTGCTGGCCCAAGCTACTTCCGCTGGACCTCCCCGGCTAAGACATGCCCGTTCACTCTTCCAAACTTCAAACACTCCAAATGTAACAAACACATAATTGCTTCTTTTCAAACGCATGCCGTACTCGCGCTGCGCGCGCGCCCCGACGCTGACTATGGAAAAGGTCTTCCTGCGCGCGTGTGGTATCCCACCACTCGAACTCAGGCGGTATTTCCCCTTCGCTAACGCTGATGTCGCCCTCCAACTTCCATAAGATGCATACCTTCCTGCATGTGACAAACGCATGCCATTGCCTTGTGATGATGACCTACACCAACATACAACGTATCGCATTTCTCTTTCACTACCGCCCGGCTTGCTTCTCTGCTGCCCCCCCACATCCACGGCACCGCTGACTCGCAAGCTGCCGACCATGTGTCTTGTGCCGCGACGCCCCCAAGAAAAAGAGACACTCGTCTGGCGGCTGCTGGCTTTCGTCCCCCCTTCTCAGGTATGGAGTCAGAATCCAACCTATATAGTGGATGACAACATAGAAAGTACAACTAAAGGAAATTTGGCACACGTGTGACTTGTTTCCTTATTTTCAGTGATGTTCCCGGTGGTGTTCCGGCCACCGAAAACGCCAAGCGGTCCAGGAGCTGACGCCGAGGAATGGAGACAGCCGCCTGTCCAGCCTGGAGCCCCGACAGCCAACCCGGGCTGGCTTTCGTCCTGCGCACGTGCCACTGGTTGGGTTACTATGAGGTCCTGCGCCACCGCAGGCGCCGCAGGCCCTGGGCTGGTTGGAGTACTTTTTGGGTTCCTATGAAATGAGATATATATATATACATTTGTTTTTTGTTTTTAAAGAGGTACGCAATTACCTGCTTGTTCTTTTTGTAAGTGTTTCTTTGTGGTTTTGTCCTTGGCAAGGGAGGACTGCTGGCTTCCGTATACACATCGGGACTTCTGTGTTCGCAGAGCTGCTTTGTTTTTTCGCTTAAGTAACACCAAATGACTTCAAAATGTTGAACGGACCCATGTCACATGAACACAGGTCGGTTGGTTCATCCCGACACATGACCTGAACTGGCCTGAATTAGCCTTTGGACGGACGGAAGGCTCCGGGCGGGGCTCGGACGGCGATCGTCATCTCGGGCTGCACCGGGAAGTGGGGAGCTCGGTGTCTTCGCAGTTCCCAACATGTGGACCAATGGCCTGGCCTGGCTCAGGGCATCAACGACATATAAAGAAATCCATCCGATCAGGAGGATCAGGATTCAGGATCATGTGAGGTTGTCTCACCAAATGATGCAAGGTACAAGCTCATCAATGACGTTTATGAGCCAAGACCTTGGGGGTGCTTGGAAGGTTCATAGTGATGGAGGGTCCCAAGAACAGCTAGTCACTAGGCACTAGCCACTAGTCACTAGTCCATGTATCCAAGTTTCTTGAACTAATTGCTTGATGAACATTGGAGAGTCTTCTTTTTTTGCGATGAAACATGAGCCAATTCCAAACTCAGACCGTTTGTTCGTTGCGAGGCCTTTACAAATGTCGCACCAGAACAAACCCTGCTGGCGGGCGAGATCTGCTGCACCCGCAGGGGTGCCTGAGGGGCTTGACGGGCCACACAGAAAGATGCATTTGGATGCATTTGCTCCTTGCTATGCGTGGATGTCGAGCTTTCTCGAACAGCATAAGGGTGTTTCCAAGCTTTGCTGTTGCTACAGTCCCACAAGTCCAAGATTCCCTGTTTCACTGTTAGTCCGCCTACGGGATATATCGCACTCGACCAACGGGATTGCAAACTTTCCACACATTCGGAAAGACCCTGAAAGCTATCAGTGCCGCTGAATGCAAGAATCCTGTACCAGTTCGCAGAAGGGATTTCTTCCACTTGCCACATTGTGGCCCAACCAAGGTCTACTTGTTCCACACCGGCAAGTCGCGGTGGGTCATTAGCAAGCGCATCAACGTTGTGACCCCAGACATTTCTGGTTTAGCTGAAAACTACAGTATTTTTGACGAACGTCATTTCACAGCGTGATGCAATTTATGAAGGAACCCTTTCCTGCTGTGTTTTCTTGTCAATCTTCTGGCGGCCGTTTGTCGCGGATGAGTGGCCCAAAGAACCACCGCGAGCTCGGCCTAGTCATTGTATCCTGCTAAATATTATCTCTGGAGTGCACGCTTGAGGCTGGCTGGGTTTCATTGCACACCTTCCTTAGCATAGCTCTCACGAACATCCTTGCCAGAAAGTCGATGTAGGCCTCTGATGCATGGCTGCATCCAGACGGAAGTTCCTTCTGTGGATATGCTCTTTGCACTTTGCCCAGAGTGTGCCTTGGCAGCAAAGCACGCAGCAAGCACCCAACATCTTGGTGTCAAGGATCAGAGCCGAATCCCGGCTGTCTCGGTTCCCCCCCAAGCTTTTTTCTCCAAACATTTTAGGAACCAAATCCTTAAGGGTCGCCTTTCCGCGTCCAAGCCTAAGAAGTTTCCTAGCTTAGTAGCTATCGTTTATTACTGGTTAGCTTACTTGTTAGCCCACCCCTATGGCCTACCCCTCCTCTCCCAGACAAAAAACAACACGTACCGTACTGTAGCCAACACGCTCCGTCCGTCACACTCTCAGGATCGAGCGCACGAACTCCTGACAGATTTGAGGCTAGAGAGGCAAGGTGGCAAGGGGGGTAGATGTGCCGAGAAACAACGCATTTTGGTAGGAGGGCCTGATGGGAAAGCATGGGGCATAAGATGGGTGTTTCTTTAGGCTGGGAGATTTTAGGAGAAAACCAAGATTGGAGTTTCACAGAAAGAACTGGCACTTTTGGCTGCTGGTGTTGGCTGCTAGGATCTCCGAGGATGGAAGGAGCAGGCATCAATATTCAGCTCGAGGATCGCTTGCCATGTTATCCGGACCAGGGAGTGATGTGGCAGTATAAGGGATATGATGGAGATCAAGAGAGTGGCGCTTGATGGAGATACATAGATGCTGGATAAATAGACGAAGGCGGACTGGTTGGAGCTTGCAGGAAGGTCTCCCACTGGTAGCAGGTGGCGACAACTGACATGAACTTGTAGTTCTGTAGTCGGTGAGGAGCTTCTCTGGCAGACCTAGAGGCACTCAGCCTGCTGCAAAGAGAGGAGGGGGCGGACTCCAAAGCAGGCATCGCGGGGGGCAGTTGCCAATCCTGTGAAACGACACAAAGCTTGTGGGAGACTTGGTCATGGAAAGGGGAGGATTTACGCTCAGTTTCTACCGTTTCCACCATGCTAAAGTATTGTTGGGACTAGTGTCAGAGCTTGCGCATCTCCCAGTCCACACGCAGATTTGAAGCACATCACAAGATCAACCGTAGGCTGTCCCACAGTTTGTGCAATGCTTTTGGCGGGCCTTAGCAGTGACCCTGACAGGCGTGAAGATAGATGCCAGAGCTGCCCAGGCCCAGACGCATTTCCAGTCATTCTGCTTGTAGCCAAGTGGAAGAATGATCCCTGATGGCATGCCCTTTTCAGGTCAACCACCATTTGGAAGAGCCAGAAGGGGAAACTGAAACATCACAACCTCCTGACAAGGCCCGTTTTGGAGTTGAAGTGGACCAATAACACAGTCAGATGATGATTCCTGAGGACCTAAAGTTTCTAAAGTGCAAAACAAATCATTCCTTGTGCTTCCTCCGTGTTGTTGCGTGTTATACACAGGCCCAAGATTCAGAGGCCCGAGAGAAGTGGGATGAGAGTGCTGGAATGCCACTGCCAGATGTTCCGGAGCTGCCATCGACGAATCTTAGCTTCAACGAATCTTGTGTGCGGGCTTCTTATGCGGGATGGGGCAAAAGGAGCCGCAGCCTGGTTGTGCATACAGGCAAAATGCTCAAGGCATGATGTAGATGACCATACTTTTGTCCCTCGGGCAATGCTGCTCTTTTACTTTATTCACGTCGCTTCGCGACGGTAACCGCCCGCACCGCATGGAAGGGGCCAATATTTCCACCGAACATAGCCCCGGAAGTGCCCCCCCCCTCCCCAACGTGGCCGAGCATAGATTCCATGTTTCGAGATAGGGATTTAACATGGCCCAACGTGTCAGGCAATATGAAAGCTATGTTTGGCCACGTTAGGGGGTGTTTTTTATTCCAGTTTACGACGTTCAAGTCCCTATCTCGCAGACACTACCTTTAGATAGTGACTTCTAGGGCGGGCTATGTTAGGCTATCTTCACTCTATTCCAGTCCCTTTTGAGCCTGTGTTGGGCCATGTTTACGACGTTCAAGTACCTATCTCGGGGAAGCA
>CAXAMN010012002.1:649381-668889 GCA_963970005.1 Durusdinium trenchii
CCCGGACGTTCAAGTCCCTATCTCGCAGACACGTCCGTTAGATAGTGGTTAGGCAATATGGAAGCTATGTTGAGCCCCGTTAGGGGAACCTGTTCAGCCAAATGTCCAGATGATGCAGATGATGCAAAGCAGAAACTTGCATGTCTTGCATCCCTAAAGCCTTCAAGATACCCAACATTAGCGCGAAAGCACTTTAAGCCGGTTCCAAAAACGTGAAAAAGCACAGGATTCTAGAGCAAAAATGCCCCCCCCCTAGCTAAAGCTATAGTATACTGACGATACTAACGGATGCTCGCGTGCCCTATAAAACGCCTCAGCACCTTCGGTGCGGGCGGATTTTGAAACTGTTCGGCAAAACATCCAAGAGGACAGGATGCAGAACTCCATTCTCTCGAGTCAAGATTTGCCATGAACAGCAAGCAGGTTTCAAAAGCTCATCAAGAGCTTATGTCACTTTTGTTTCTGTCTTTGGGGCGTCTCTGGCCTTTTCTAAGGATGTATGCCAAACTGAAATCTGAGCTGGCCTCCGATGGACCTGTCGAAATTTCGATCAAAGAAACGCACCTTGCCTGACAGCCATGGGAGAGTGGTGCTTTTTGCTTTTTGATCGTCTGACCAAGCAGGGAACCCACCAATCGCACCAAGGGATGAGGCGGGTGATGAGACAATGAAGGATGCAAAGGAGTGGAGGCCGGAAAAGGATGCGAGACAGATTTGTTTCCAAACAATGGACCTGGCACCTGTGGAGTTTGGACTGTCCTTTCATAATGACTAATACTTAATATTGTCCATTTGATAGCATATCATTTGGTACACCTCGACGCCTTCCATTGGAGCACAGCCTCACGCATAGAACATTGCCTTTCGCTCTTGTTGTATGGTCTTGAGCTCAGGGAGACTGAAAGGGAGTTGCAGCAGGCAACCGAAGACCTGGGCAAAGCCTCCCACAAGGCTGGATTTCTTTTTTAAATTAGCCCGTGTGCTCTCCCCCCTTTGTCCCTCCTTAATTAAGTAGGCGCCTACTTAATTATGTAAGGCACTGAGGTAGCTAGTACAGCTAGGACGCAGGATAGCGCTCGCACTAAGCGTTTGGTTCCTAGATTTTTGGGGACACCTGACTATAGCCCATCGAATTCCCCAGCCTCCCGCCACCTCCGCCGGGATTCCGTCGGGATTCCGTTTGTGTCGTCGGATCGAGGCAGCCAAAGACCTTCAGCAAGGCACCAGGCAATTGCAGAAGGCGCTGCTGCTTTGGAATTCACTGGGATGACGTGTCGTGAGTTTAATACGGCTGTTCTGGGTGAACTTATTCTTATGGACAACTTACAGGCATGTAGAGATCAAGAAACCAATCAACTTAGGGACAGTCAATGGTTACAAACATGCCAACCGTTGGGAGCTGTTGCGAAAAGCTTCCCTCCCTATTTTGGCTGTGGGTGACTGATTCTTCAATTCTTCCAGCGTTTGTAGCCAGGGGCGTTCCCGAGCAGCTCAAGACATCGAGAAGGAGCGCTTTTGTCTCACATGCAACGGTTGGATGGTGGAAGACATATCAGGCTTTTGCTTCCCCTTATTTTGTGGTCGAAGAATCCTTGGAGCAGCCGTCACAAGCTTGGAAGAGCCAGTTTCTTCTTTGCCGAAAGGAGCTGCAAAGAGAAGAACAAGGATAAGGTCTCGCTGAGCCAGTCGAAAGCTGAAGACATTTATGAAGACCTGAAGAGTGCTGAAGACCTGAAAAGTGGCCGTGTGCAGTGTGCACAAAGCACTGGGTTTGTCCGCTTTGATACTGAGATCAACATGGTATGAATATCTATGCGTACGAATATGATAGCTAGATTACGATGAACTTGAAGGAGCAACGGAGCATGTGAGTGGCAGCTCGCTTCGTGCTCTTGTTTAGACCGCTGTTTTCATGCAAATTCCTCAGCAGACTCCATCCACTCAGATTTGACACATCCACATTCTTGCATGTTCGGTCATAAAGTAAAGCCTGAAATGCTCGCATCCATTTTGATACCTACCAAGGACGGTGCACGTTGCTACGCCTTTGTTTCTGACAACAACGGCACGGATCCAACGCAATGCCCTGGACCCTGGATGTGTTGTGGTGCTCCGGCTGAATTTTGATTTTGGAGCAAATTTGGCAAAGCAGCCGCACTTCAGCGGCACTTCAGCAAGCATCATGTTAGCCAAGGAGACGATGGCCAGTGGCAGAAAGATGAGAACATTAAATGCGTGGTGGCACAGGCGCTCCAGTGGTCCATTGAACCCAGGGCTGGAATGCCATGGAATGCCTCCTTCCCCCCGACGCCAGCATCGTGTTGCACCGCTATTCTGCCCGTGGCAGGCGTCCACGGATCAGTTCACCATGCTTAGAAGCCAGGCCACGGCGAAGCCAGTCAAGCGCAGACGCCATGCCGTCATTTTGGCCACCCGATCCTTCGACATTTGTACTTTTTGTTGAGAGTGTTCGTATAACTTGCAATGGTACAGGTAGAAGAAGATCTGGCACATTATGGCTTGATGGATGATAAGAGTGAGGACCTTACTTCAGCAGAGGGATTTGAAAACAGAAAGGTGTCCAGTCTTTTCCCATACTGAGATGCCATCAGTATTTTCTATCAGGCTTAAAGCAGATGTGGAGGAAGCTGGACTCAGACAACCACTCAGTCGGAGATTGAATCTCTTGGTTGGATTTTTTCAGCTTTCGCCACGTGACTGAAAGCACACCCGAAAGCCGACTCAGAATGGCAACAACGTGGTGAGCCTTGCAGAGATAGATGCCCTTGTCGTCGATATGACCAAGGCGGTTTGATACGGTGGTGTATTTTCCCTATGGTGGGATCCAAGTGCTGAGCGGACTGATGAATACTTCCCTACTGTAATTCTTTTGGCCAGAGGGCGGCATGAAACTGATAGACACATCCGCAGAAATAGACTCCAATTTCTTATGCGGGAGTAGAACAATCTGCATTCCGACTTGGTGTGAATTGATCTGAATGGTCAGATTTTAATTGTTCTTTTTCTTCGGACTTTGCTTCTCCATTCGATTGATTGCAGGCTGGAATTTGGCCTGACTGGCTGAACAACAAGGATTCGATCAGGAGGGCGTATGAAAAGACGATCAAGTGGCTTGGTAGCACTTTCAATCAACAATAAGAAACGCTCCAACAGGTTGGTAACCCAAGAATTCCTTTGCCAGTGGTTTTGCACATGAGGATTGATGGTGATGAAGACGACTGGGTGGAGAAGGACGACTGCGCAGGGCTGGTGGGTCGTCGAAGCCAACCCAACATGAACCAAAAGCGAAACCTTGGTGATTGGCCAAAAGCTATTAGTAGCATCTTGCTCCTAGTAGCGATGCCCTTTGTTCCTAGTAGCTTTTTGTTACTAGTAGTAAGGCCAGGAGCTACTAGTAGCTTCTTTTTCAACCTGGAGATGCCAAGCAATCCGGACAATTCAGCAATCTGTCACGTGCCAGGAAGAGTTTCACGCACTACTTCTCAATCTCTTTTGGTTTGCCTGGCATGTCCTGAAGATTGTGCTTGGTCCTGTGTAGATGTTTTTTGCCAGTCTGAGCCGGTCCTGTGGCATGTTTTTCGCTTTTCACTGCTTGGTTTATGTTTGGAAGACACTTGCAAGGCTGCTTGAGGACACAGAATAGTAATGAATGCTGGGTCAAATACATCACATTCAGGTTTGAGATGAATAAACATTGTCGGTAGATATGTGGCCATCAACCAGAAGATCTGAAACTGTTATGTTGTTTGAGCCTCTCGGTGGTTTTTGCAAGTGTTTGAAACCTAGGGAATGACCAGAATGCTTCCTGCTAGCTGGCAGGTTTGGGCATTTGCATCAAATCTTTGAGCACCTGGACACGCAACTCGGCAAGAAGGACTCTGGCTTAACTCTGCCTTCCACTTTGGGTGATCCGATAGTGTATTTTGCTAATTCTTTCGCCCCGGGGAAGAGCTTTGTGTTTCTACAGACTACAGACATGGTCAACATAGAGCTGAGGAGCCATGATGGCAGATTGTCCCTGGAGGAATTCCAAGCAGGAATGGGCGAGTGCCACCCTTACCACGCCCACGAAGTCGTTTTGTAAGTCAAAGCCGTGGATTTGTTGATGGAGTTTGACGCGAACAGGGACACCATCTTATCTCGTTACCTTGCAAGGCTGGGAATTCAGCTTCCTCCTGATCAAGCAGAAAAAGAGTTTAGGCTGGCCCACTTTAAGATGCCTTGATTGGGGAAACAGCAAATTGAATGTTTGCATGTCTTGTTCCTGGACTTTGAGGGCAATTGACTTGGATCATGGTGGTATGGTCCTTTTCACAGAGTTCTGTGCCTATGTGCGGAAGCAGCTCGATTGGCTATTGGCTAGGCTGAAGTTTTGTGTGTCGCTACTTACTACACATGAGGTATCATGTTGGAGATCCTTGTCTAGTTGCTACTGTTTTCCTCCTGACCCGATTGGGGTATGTGACATTAGGGACTTGTTGGGCACTCCATCAGTAGAGCGTGTATGGAATTGAGCTGAGTCATTGCATTTCATGATTTGCGATGCAATGAGTTTGCTTCACAGGTACAAAGAGACCAGAGAAGCGTCACATTGGGTCATGCAGCGTCACATTGGGTCTCCCTTTGCAACTGAGGCGAGTTCAACCAGATCACAACCCGGCTTTTGATGCGGACATTGTGCCCCGACTTGCTGGTTTCTCTATGTGTGGCCAAGCTGGAAACTCGCTCATCCGTCAAGGTCACAAAAGACAAGTCCAGCGACACGCTCAGAAAGAAACACGGAGACAAGGCGCGCGCATCCTCATGAGGCATACGAGAATATGACATAATGACATAATGATGATGCTTAGTGCCAAACTCAGGACTAGGTTTTTGCAGGGGCTCAAGAGCTGCATCAGACAAGAATGAAGCAGTCGTTCTTTACTTTGGGTTCGCACGATGACAATAATTGATAGTAGTAGATTATGGGTATTAAGCGAGCTCCGAATTCGTGTTGCTTGCGGCGCAGCAGGCCACTCATGGCCAGTTTGTCCAAAAGAAGACCTTAGCAGACTTTGACAAACTGGAAAAGGATATCAAGGCTTGCTGTCTCTTTTTTTCTTTCCTCAGAACGATGGTTGAACACTGAACACGTTCAGTGGAAGGTGCAATACTTGTATGTGTCAGGACATGATAAAGGCAAATGACCAGGCAAGGCTCTCGAAGAGTCTTGCTTGCAAGGATCAACAGATTTGAGTGAACATTTGGGCTTTCAGTCTATGGTCCCGCGGGCTTTGTTCTTAGGATGTGGAAGCGATTGGACTTCAATGGTAACAACATTGTGTCTCTTGCAGAGGTGCAGACAACTGGCCCCTGTGTGATTTCAGGGCCGTGCCTTGTTATGCATGGCAAGGTTGACAAACTGGTGAACGAGCAGTTCCCCTTGTTGAACCACAAGCCTGCGTTGATGCGAGCGTTCCAAGCAACGCTCAGAGGAGGCAAGACACCTATACTTGGGCTACAGTGTACAGAGTTAGCTTGCTTAAACCGTCTTGTTGTGACGCGAGGCAATGGTGACGAATGGGTCCAGAAGCATGAGTTTAAGATGCTCCTTGGCGTGGCGCTCAGAGCTGGTTGGACTAGCTGGTTGGACTCATGCCAAGTCATGGCATGGCTGGTGGCATTTGAAGCTTGTCTATGCTTGTCGCTTTCATGACATCGGCATATATCGTCATGGCTGTGGGTCATGAGGGAACCTCTTCTACTTCAACAAGCTGTTTTGGCTTTTTGATCAGGCCTGACTGGCCGAGCATTCGGCATTCCCGACCCTCTTGCGAGTCGTCGCAGGTCGATGAGGACCACGACAGGCGCATGGACCTGAAGGTGGGAGCGGGTCCGCGGGTCCATGTGGGGTCTCAAAAGCAACGCAACGCTGAGCTCCAGGAGTTCCAGTGGTGCATGTCAATGTGTGGATTGAAAATGTCACAAGCGAAGGCCGAGGCAGGACGTTTCTCAGTCAGACAGAATTGGGAGAAGCAAGAATCGACGCGATTCTCGATTTTGGAGAGGCAGAATTCAAGAAGATCGATGTTAATGGTGGTGGGATTGTTCTCTTCGACGAGTCACTTGGCCGCTTCGAAAGCCAAGCTTGGCAAGATCAAAAGCCCATTTGTATCCATTTGTGCCCTGCTTTTTGAGGTTCTGCAGATATTTCACAGATCGACAATGCCCAGAGGCAATGCAGGAACTGCCGCGATCCCATCTTTCCGTCTGAGCATCAAATGATAGAGAACACAACATGTGCTCATTGTGGACAGGGGATATTTTAAAGAGGGAGTCGAAAGACATGGGGCACCTTTAACAAGGACTCTTGAGGCGCACAGTGCCCTCAAGTTTCTGACTCGCTCATGGTCAGAGGAAGAAACAAAGAAACAAAACAAGGACCCTTGAAAGGAGCCCCTAGTAAAGGGTTCTTGATGAAAGGGGCCTTTACCCACAACCTTTTTCTTTTCAATCCAACCCTTTCTTTTTTACACTGGAGTATGTGTTTTAGATCCTGAGTTGCCCAAAAAGGGTATGGTCTTGAAAACATTCTAAAACCACCCATGTGTCAATTCCTGGAACCTTTTTGCAACCCTGGGAGTACGCTTGTTCGTGCTTTTAACCCACTATTTTTTAAAGACCCATTGAACCTCCTTTTCTGACCCAGCTGCTAGCACCGTGGAATACATGTTCTGTCAATGCAACACCGTTGTGCTTTTTTCTGATGACATGTGAGAACGCCCGGATCTTGTCGCTTGCCCAAATACTTTCTCTAGGAGCTCACAAAGATCTTCATACGAGGTAAATGCAGGCAACAGTCCATTCACTATTCGCGCTGCTACGCGGCTGGGTCCGTCCGCACCGGGAGAAATGTGTGTTGTGGTAATATTGCGGTATCTGTGGTGTGGGCAGTAGTATAGTATCATTGCAAGAACTGGTTGTGGCTAGATTCTTGTGACAAACTGCTCTTCAAAATATGTTCTGAGTGCTATTAATCATAAAATAAATAGACATCATCCCGGTTCTGCCTGGTCAATACGAACCCCTAGCCAGCTAGAGCTGTACCGTGAAGCCGCTGGTGTTTGTTAATGCCGGTTCTACCTTGTTATTTTGACCAAATCTCAACCAACCAACTTTTTTTATTTCATTTTTTTCAATATGGCCTCAAAATTTGCACGTATCAAACCATTCGTGAAACGCCGTTATTTATAACGTTTTTTGCACTCGATTTTCAACAACCTTCAAACAGTCAGATTTCTCGCCCGATAAAGAGGCCCCCCGCTAAAGCTGAAATCTGGCGATTGACTATGCTATCCGGATCCTTTGCAGTCTTCACTCCGCGGTTTTCCTCAATGCGTGGCTGCATGTGGTCGGCAAAGCGTATTTTCTCCCATAGATGCTTGCAAAAAAGCTGGGAAGAAGCTGGCAGGAAGCAAAGTTTTCATCGGAGCCTTCTGCTATGACCACTGTCCAAACGAAAAACATGTCGGCCAATCAAGCCTATAGCCTACACTGCATTCCTCTTCTGTTGCAGCCCATGACTTTCGAAAGACTGCTTCTTGTTGCAGAAGGAAGTGCTCGTTGCATACAGCACTTGCGGCGCCGTGGCGCTGTGCGCGCCGCTTCTGCCAGTCTACTGCAGTTTGTTCCCATTTCGACTGCGACAGGATGTGCGACGGGACCACCTTCTGAAGCGCCAAAGAATTGATGTCCACCAGTGGCCGGTGGCTGCGACATGTGTTCCGACAGGTTGTTGCCGGTTGCTTCTCCAGCATGAGCTGCGAAACTGCGAAACTGCGCTCAGCATGTTTTCCCGATGTTGCAAAGGCCCGAGTATCTCACTCCTGCGTTGTTCTCGCGGGTATCGTCTCCGAGTTTCTGCGGGGCGGTGCGCCGGAAATCGGGTCTTTTGTCCAGAACCTTGCGTGCGCCCAGATGGGCGCCCCGATGCTAGCAAAACTTGACAGGATTTGAAGGGGCATCACATCTGCTTGTAGGCCATCGCTCCATTGCTATTAGGTTGGAGGCAATCGCTAGTAGGTTGGAGGCCATTGCTCGCGGGTGGATTGAGTACATCTGCGACTCTATGGTGGGCCCTCCACGACTGCAACTGATGGAATTCTTCACATCTGTCCTGTGTCAAAAAGTCGGTTCCAGGATCAACATACCGGAGTCCTGAGGTAAACAAGGGCTTCCCGGGTTAGAAACAGTAGCTGCGGGTTGAAACAAGGACCCCCGGGCTAAAAGGAGGTTCCCTCCTTCTTGTTTCATCTCTTTGGGTTCTTTTTAAGAGTTCTTTCACATTGAGAGATCCTTTGTTATCCAGCTCGAGCTGCAGGACTTCGTGGATCACCTGTGAGCAGCTCCAGCGAAGTCTGGTGTGCTGTTTTCTCAGTTAGTGCTCGAGAGGGGGACGCTCTGTGGGACCCATTTTCTTCTTTGGGGCGAGTTTGGCAAACTTTGCCGGTTGGCTGTTGCTTGTTCGTTGAGCTCGCAGTGATTCATATTCGCAACGCGAATCGAGATGCTAAGCCAACCTTTGACTGCTTGACTTTGCGGTGACCACTACATTTCAGGGGCACGTGGCGTGGACAAAAACATTGTATAGATACCTCGTGCATGGATTGCATGTCACAAGAGACCAACAAAATAACAGCTGAGCACCTTGTTCCGTAGCCGATGTCAACCATGCCAGACCTATAGTATAGTGAGTCTAGTCCTCCACTGCAACAAACTGCTTCACATATGCGTTGTGTCATTGTTTCCCATGTGGCGAATGAAACACAATCTCCAATCAATCTTGCTTAGACTTCCCAAAGTATGTCCTCCTGAGGCATGAACATGGCAGGGGCTAGCATACATTCCACAGAAACAATCCAAGCACTGACAGACCTCCTTGGTTGCTGGTCGCAAAGGGATATTTTTCGTGGGGGGGGTTTTATCATTCGGATTGGTGGATTGTTTTTGTTACCTGCAAGCGCGAAACCACCAATCTCGGAAGCAAGGGAAATTGGTAAACAAGAACACAAACAAACAAGCAAGATGGACGAGCACTTGAACATGTGAAGACTGGGGCCCAGAAAGCGTCCCTCTCTGTATTGGGGCTGTGCCCAGTACCTGAGGGTAGCATTGGATTCTTCAACTCATGTATCTGGGAATAGCTGTCCGTTGACCCTGTCGCCTCCGCTCGGTCAAAAAGGGGGCAACGTATTGGAGACCACAAGAGTCGAACGAAGACCGTGCAACGCATTGGAACCGCCAGCCAGAGTCGATCGCCGGCCGCTGAAATCAGCTGTCCCGTTGATCAGAACAATAGCTCACTCAGAGAATGTGGTCGGTTACTTTTGGATTGACTCATTGAACACACTTCGATGAGAAGAGTCCTTAGTGGTGCGTAAATGCATGGAGCAGGTGGAGCAAAGCTTGGGAGTTTGAAGACCCAGTGTGGCCAAAAGGGAGTGCGACCTGGCTGCCCCTAGAAACCGAACAGCCATCAACACAGCATCTCCAACAAGCTCCACGGGCAGTGGCCATCATGATCACAAGACTTTGGAGCAATGCTGTGCAAGGCCAGTTTTGGAGTT
Organism: Durusdinium trenchii; assembly: GCA_963970005.1. Taxonomy (NCBI): domain Eukaryota; class Dinophyceae; order Suessiales; family Symbiodiniaceae; genus Durusdinium; species Durusdinium trenchii. The sequence continues at coordinate 659,008 of CAXAMN010012002.1, forward strand.
AATGTTTGACTTTGACTACTTTGATTATATATAGAGTGTTTTCTTGGGAGGCTGCAGAGCTTTGCAAACAGCACGGCGATGTTTACACAAAGTGCCACCCTCAGTCTCTCCAACCCTCCCAGCGCGCTCGCTGACGCCAAGCAAGCGTCAGGCGCCTGGTCTTCCTGACAAGATCTACCGACCGCATGTGCAGGTGGGTCCCAATAGTTCACCAAGGGATGCAACGAAGGAATACCCAGCAAGGGCAACCACCTGGTAGAAAATCTTTCGATTCCTGTTCTCGATCGCCCTGTTAGTTGAGAAGGAGTGTGCTGTGTAGATCTGTGATTTTGATGTTTGTAAAACGCAGGAGCCAGAACATTCCATAAAGATCAGTGGCCAACCAACAGGTGTGGCTAGGTGCGCTGACTTGTTGCGCTTCCATCAAGAGTCCAGCTTCTGAACATATTTATGTACATTCCAGCAAGAGCTTCTTTGGCTTCCTTCAGGTATATTCCAAAGAATTTTCGACATCAGCAATACATCGATTCCATTAGAAGCGCAGAGTACCCTGTTTGCTGCTTTGCCCGCTTTCTGAACAGCATGTGCCACCGTGTAATGTGTATCAGACAAGCTCGGACCCAGGTATCTCGGTGAAGATTCGCCATACAATCACCTTGGTGGTACCTTCTGGAAGGCGAACTCTTCAGTGAAAGGCGGTTTCTAACAGGTCCGCGGGGTCTGTCAGAATATGCTTCTCGTGCAGGCAAGGCGCTACAACGTCACTTACAATCCCATTCCAGCAGATAGCTCTGTCCTTCCAGGCGCTTTTGAACTTTTGGTGGAATGAGTTTCTTTAGCGATGGCCTCCAACCCAAGAGCGATGGCCTCTAACTAAGAGCGATGGCCTCCAACCTAATTAGTAGCGATGGCCTCCACCCTAGTAGCTATGGCCTCCAACCTAATGGCCAATAGCCTTTTGGTGGAATGAGTTTCTTTGTGAACTGCTTACATTGGCTGCGTCCAGGTGTCCACTTCCACTCCAGGCTCAATGTCTGGGTTGTGGAATGGCATGAACAGGCTGGGCGCATCAACATTTTAATCTAGCTCGACTCCTTCCCCTTCCCACAGATACTTTCGGTGTGGTCTCTAAAAACTTACTCCAACCGACGCAATCAGTTCAGGTCTGCATGGTTCTATCCCGCGTTGCGTTCGTGCTTTTACCTTCATCATTCTGACCTGTCAGAAACACGGCATCTCGCCTCAGGAAAGGCACCGCATCAAATATGTTCGCGCGAGCTATGGCTTCATGCGCGCCAAGATGAATGCGGAAGTGCCGACCTTATTCTCTGGCAGCCCCGTGCCGTGCGTCTCCGTCGGTGCTCAGTGATGATCCGTGACCGAACAAACCAGCACCTAATAATGTAGTCGCCGTTCTGATTTTGTGTTAGCACATTGTTTAAACTTCTTAAGTCTCCATTCTCCATTTAACGGTTTGTTTTTGTTTATTTTCCCAGACAAGAGTTTGCAAACAAATTTCTTGTTGGTACCGGCAAGTGCGCTAGCCCAACTTTTCAGGCATTCCGCCGAGATCTTGTCCAGGCAGGACGTATCGAGCTTAGCTTGTCGGCAGGGTGGCAACAGTGTAACAGTGTGTAAGAGTGTAATGCTGCTGGTTTCAGAAGATTGGTTTACACGCTTACATCCTGTTACATGCTGTTTTTCAGGGAAGATGCCACATCCCTTTCCTTTTGCAACATTTGATCAAGTAGTTCTAGATTGTCCCAATCAAGGCGTGGACAACCGTCGGACCGACCGACAGATTCAGATTCAACAGCTGGCTCGTCCGCACCTTACTGAAGTCTGACCTGTCAGGCTTTTGGTTCTTTTGGTTTTCACTTGGACAGCACACTGGCACACCCAGCAGGTTGACTCGCAATTTAGCAGGTTGACTCGCACTATGACACGTCAACTGTATGCCTAGTGTCACTGGTGCTAATCCGGCTTGTGGACAGAAAGGACAATTTTCTCAGCCATTGAACCGGAGGCGCTGAGTCAAGAAGGCTGTTCAAGAAGAAGTTTGATCGAAAAGATGCCCGTCGTGTAGGAAATTCAGGCTGAGGGGTTCATCCGCAGACCTCGCCAAAGCACCGACCTCATCTTCGATCTTCCTTCAGGCAGCAAGAAAGGCAACGAGCGAAAAGTTCGGAGAGACTATCAAAGAAGAGGCTGGGAGCGGCTGGGGATCAGAGGGTCCTGCAGAAATTCACGATTCACCCATTGAAGACAGAGCTGGATCGTTCGAGATTGTCGCGACGTGTTGTTGAACATAGCTGAACTTCTTTCTGGCAAGTTGGAAGGTTTGCTGCCGTGAGATGGCCAAAGAAGTCCCCATTCTGGGAGAGAAGCGGCAAGTGAGGTCAAGTCATGATTCATGAATATCATGAATCTAATCTGGGAACTCGTGGACAGACATATGGGATATTTGGTTACGACTACTTGTATTCTGTTTCACTGTTGTTTTCTTTCCTCCTGGAGACGGTCTTCTGGCTTTTGTTTTCACCTTAGAGACATCGCCGTTGTATATCGCCAGCGGCTGTTAATGATTGGCTTTTGAAAGGCCTCGTGGAAGAAACAGCACACCTTGTGTTGGCAGTCGGTTTCCAGCAATTCAGAGAGAATGCCACAGGAAGGCGCCGAGCTGCCTCACGTTTGTTGTCTTTGGCTCACAGCCTCAATTAGCAACAGCATCATTTAGGCACATGTAGGCTTCAAATGAGCTTAAATCAGAGGCTCATCACCATGGAAGCTTTTTTCCATTGAGCAGCTAGATTCATCTTCCATTCCATGGAACGAAGCCGAGAATTCAGGACGACATCTTGAGCTCTCGGGGGAGTTCGCAAGACTTCCGTATTTGTGACATTCCCTAATGGCGTTGCTCTGAGTCGACTGAATGCTTAAGTTCAGCGCAAAATCACTTGCTGAACCATATAGGAGTGCCTGACCTTTCTTGAGGCCAAGACAATCAAGTTGCGGGACATCACAACTCAACTCAATGATTGTGCAAGTGCCTCAACCTCCCTGTCAAAGCATATCCAAGCTTGAGAGAATCGCTTCAGGTCTACACCACAGCAAAGTACCCTTTGCTTGTGGATGCCACTGGCCAAGCATGCCAATTTCTCAAGTACCGTAGGCCAGACGTCTTCCGTCACTCTCTGCAGGGTGCAGAACCTGTGCAGTCGCATCAGCTAGCCAATCGCTCTTCCAAGCTTCAACTCGTGCAGTCGCTACCTCTCGATTTTGAAGAAGGGTGACTTCGAAAAAGAGACTTTGAGAAAGGCCCTGGTTCAGGCCCCTCTCTGTTGAAACATCAAACCGTTTGGCATGGTTTGGTGAGTGACAAGCGGCAAGGGTGCAGAGTTGTAAATAGCTACTACTAGTCTACAGTATTGTGTTTGATTGGATCGATAAAACGTGTGTTTCCGCCGCCAAGCAACAAAACAATAATTGTACAACGATCAGTGCTGGAGAGTGGACTCAGACCTCAACCGAATGGCGCTCGGGAGGCTCTCCACAATGGCGCTTGGTTGGTTCTTGATTTCGACACCGTGGACTGCGACTTGGAGTCCTATTTTGAGAAGGACGGGGAGCTAGGTAGCTAGTAGCGAACAAGTAGCTACTTCCGACAGGATGCAGGATAGCTCACGCTTCTTCAAGGAAGTTCCCCCTCAATACCTTTTGACCTGTTGCTCTAGTTACGTGTACAAAGGTTCACCTTGACCCCTGCCGCGGAAGCACGGGTGGTCGCCAAACGACTCCGCGCATGGTGTGCGAGCAAAAAAGGAAGTTCCCCCTGCCTGAGCGCGGGAAGCTTCCTTGAAGAAGCGCTCGCACTAATCATTTGGTTCCTAGTTCCTAGATTTTTAGAGCCTCCAAGATGTATCTATCTATCTATCTATCTATCAGCCTTTCGGGCCCAGCAGGGCTATCCGGCCACGATGCGGCGCATGTGATGTCCGCGTGGCCATGGTCACCCTGATAGCAAGCTTCTCAAAGGAGTCAGGGCTCCGCTGCTGGATTTTGTTCCTCATCAGCACGTTGCTCCTGGTCCTGGCATTGCAAGCTACGCTGGGCCTGCCTGGTCCCAATTCCAGGTCCGTCACGACACGATCCTTTGTTGAGCACCTTTTTTCTAGTGACGGAAAAGGGCAGGGTTGGACGGGGGCCATGCCCCGTCCGAGAGGGGACAAGCTTGACCGCATCCAGCATGCCCCCCCCGAAATCCATGGCTTAGGGCCCTCGGGATCCTACGGGATCACTCGAATTCGCAAACGTAGTTTCAAAAGAGCACAGCAAAGACTTGCACTACATGGTTTCGCCTACTACCATGGCCGTCTCCTCACTGGGCTTCCTTCGAATAGGCATGAGCAACCTACGACCAGCTGGATGACCTCCAACCGAGCTGGCAAGACACGGAAACGCCTGGCCATTTGCTGTTGGAATGCTATGGCATTGAGCTCTTCCAACTTTGTGGAGCTCCTTCAATGGGCCTCTGTTCGACAGATTGACGCCCTGATGATCCAGAGCACCCATTGGTCCATTGTAGAGCCTTGGACATCACATGGCTACCATATCATCCCGTCTCCTGAACTGCACAAAGCAGGCGGTGGATTGATTACAGCAATACGAACCTCCATTTGTTCCATGCGCAATATCAGTTTTCAGGACTGGCTGCCTGGTCGACTCCTTCATGTCCGCTGTTATCTCAACAAGCATCGCGTGGATTTGGTCAACATATATCAGGTTCCAACGGGGCAAACGCTCACCAGACCTGAACCCCTGAAACACAGACTGGAAATTTGGAATTCAGTTCATCAATTACTTCATCAACTCCCGGTTCGCAACACATTGGTATTGGGAGGTGACTTCAACACTTCTCTTCGTGTTGGCACGGGAGCTGCTGCCTCAGATTGGAAGTATTCCGGCAGATTGGAAAGTCTGGATCCATTGCAAAAATCAGTCCGCCCATGTGCTGCCTCACAATCACACCAAGGCCTTGATTCGAGCTGCGCATCAACATCAGGACGGATGGTACAGATATTTGCAGGAGGCTGCCACTTTGACAGCCCAATTAACCACTCAGGATCCGGAACACCTGACCTCACGACTGCTTCAATCGAGCACTATGGCCACAACGAAGGTGGACCCCTCCATGCCCCTGTGGCTCCAACCACAGAGCCACTCGCTGGTTGCCAGGAAATGGAGGCATCTCTTCAAAGCCAGACACTGTGGCAGAGGTCTACAAGGCCTGCTCCTCAGATGGGCACATTGGACCAAGTTCATGCAATATCACAAACAACTCCAGCTTCACTGTCGACAAAGCAAACGAGATCGGATTCGGAACATCACTGCATCTGCTGCAAGGGCAGCGCACCAGCGCGACTCCAGAGCCCTCTACGAGGCAGTGAGGGCTCTCACGCCCAAACAGATTAGGAAAGCCGTCAGATTCAGAGGACCACAGGGACAGATCATGGCGCCTGAACAGGAACTTGACTGGCTATGTGACCATTTTCACGACATCTTTGGTCATGAAGACCAACCGTTGACATGTGCACCATGGTTGGTGTCTGCAGATGAAATTGCAGTGCAACTCTCCAAGATCAGGATCCATAAAGCTGTAGCCCCAGGTACACTTCCAGGCATCATCATCAAGTCCATGGCTGAACTGCTTGCACATTGGCTGGAAGCTTACCTATGGCAAAGTGCACCATGCGTGCCAGCATGCTGGAAGGATGCACACTTGACTCTCTTGGCCAAGAAGAAAGTGTTGACCCCGGCTGACCTGAGGCCGATTGCTTTGACCTGTGGCCTTGGCAAGGCCCTTCTGGGAACATACATGCAAAAGGCACGAGACTTCATGCTACCTACCATGCAAAAATATCCTGTATTCGCTTATTTGCCACACCGTGGAGTTCCTGAAGCTTTATACCTGGCACACCAGTTTTGCTCTGAAATTCGTGAACGATGTCAGGTGATGAAACCTGGACCATGGAGACCATCTGAGGACCTCACGGGGAGTGATCCGGACCCTGCATGGCATCGGTGCCGGTGACCCACAGCTGTCCGTATTGTGCTCAAAGCTTTGACTCACTTGCAATGTTGAATAGACACATGTCCAAGAGACACAAGGTCACACAGATGTTCCAACGATTCGTCAATTTGAGAGACGCTCTACATGGTCGACCACAATGTTGTCACTGTAATGAAGTTCACCTTATGGACTGGACTTATCCACCACATTGAACACAACAGTTGCACCATGTTCAACGCGGCTCGTGCTCCGCAGGTACCTCCCTGTGATGATGAAGATATGCGCCAGTATGTTGGCACTCATGCTTGGAACGCCCTGTTTGAACGTCCGGACCTCACTGGATGGATTCGCCAACACTGTGTGATATGTGCTCGGGCATTCCAAACTGGGAAAGACCTACGCCGTCTTGCGCGATGTCATCACTCCATGTGGGAGGCCTCCAAATCCAAGACCTCTGAGATTGTCCTGCAGATCAATGACACACGAGCTTGCTTGGCCTGTGGCATAGACAAGGCCGCCGCTCACAGTTGTCATGCCCTTCGTCAACTGGCCATTGTACTTCATATGCGTGAACATCAGTTATGGTCGAAAGACCTTCTGACGGAACAGGTTGCGAGCTTGGCACCTCCTCGACCAGACCCAGATCAAGCACTTCCAGAGTCGGTGAAGAGGCGCAAGATGGACACAACTGAGGAACAATCCTGTCTCTTCCAACCTGCAAGGGATTCTGCTGACGGTACTCCTACCTGCTCACATTGTATGAAGACATTGGCCTCCTTCTTCAGTTTGAGGAACCACATTGAACATGGATGCAAGAGCTTCAACCCCAACAGACCACCGGGCAGCCACGTTCCCTGTCTGTGGCCTAACCTGCGGAAACTGTCCAGTGAGCATGATCTGGAAGCCATTGTGAGCAACACGGTCTACCAAGCGGCTCTCAGATCCTGCTGCGTGCTGTGTGGCAGGCAATCCCATCGACCCGGAGGAGTTGCGCAGCACCTGGCACAAGATCATAGCGCCATCATGGAACAAGCCCTGCACTTGGAGAGCAAATACCAAAACATTGCAGCGGCCGGTGGCAAGCCATGTCTTTGTGGAAATTATTCCACGAAAAAGGGACACAGATGCATGGTGTTTCAACAGCTTGCAGTGCTGCATTTGGCTGTCGCACCACAACAACAGCAGGATGAACACTTCTTGACCAAGGCTCCGCTGCCATCAGACGACCCTCTCTACTATTGGAACAACGACGAGTGGAGCACGAAACTCAGTAGAGAGTGCAGCATCTGTAAAGCCCCATGTGAACCTGGTGATCTTGTTGCACACCTCCATGATCACCACGATGATTTGATCCAGCTGATCATGTCCAAAATCACCGCATGCTTGAGCCCTACACCGTACTGCTGCAGCTATTGCTGGAAGGCTCCGGAGGTAGTTGATCAGTGCCCCACGACGTGGAACTTGGCAGCCCTGCTGGCCTCCCATGCCACACTTCGAGATCACACCGGACGATCTGATGGGAACTGACGGACACCTTCGGCGGCCTGCTGGACGTCCAACCTCGTCAACAGGCTCTCAAGCGGCCCAAACACGAGATCGAACCAGCATCAAGAGATTCCTCAGACCAGCTGCCAAAGATGGTTCAACTTCTAGCCACCCTCACATTGAGGCACGAGAGTCAGTTGCAGGCCCTGGCGGTTCAGGACACGTACATATTGTTTCTCCAGCCGGGGACTTCCAGCATCATTCCAGCTATTCAGCAGACAACAGTAGCCTGGAAGCAAGAAGTGGACCAGAAAACGGCTACACAGTCTCTGCGCCTCAAGCTCGTGACCATGATCTCTCAGGCACTCCTGGACAGGATGCTGAAGGTGGCTCAAGCATCCACTACGATGGATATTTGGCAAGAAGCCATTCGCCACAACCTCATCACGGAGGCTGGAGCGTGGAACTACCTGTCTTGGAATCCACAGACCAAACAGGTACAAGTCATGCAGAAACCACCCATCTCGATGACCAGCAAGCCTTCTGGAAGAGCTGGTTGAACTGATCAGGGATCCGACAGAGGTAGTCAGACTCAAGTCCCTGAAGGCCTCAGATCAGGACTCCCAGCAGACCAAGATCATGCCTTGGATGCTACAAGGAAGCCTCCGACACCAACGACTCTACGAGGTCCTTCAGATGCTGTCAGCTTCGTCGGTGTGGAGCCTCCTGCTCGGCCGCCTCAGGCCCCATACAGTGAGAGAGAACCCCATCGCGAGGGGATCATATGGCCAATCGAGAAGGAAGTGATCATTGGGTGGCTCATGGCTGTCAGGTTGAGCAATGCCCAAAATGACTGCTATCAAAACGCCGCCTTTCAAGCCATGTTTTGGGCCCTGCTTCAACTCAAAGACCCTATGTGGAACGAGCTGGGGGAGGGAGCGGAGAAGTTTGCTGAGCCTTTTGGCATGGACAGCATGTGGATTAGTTTGAAAGATCTCCCAGGGTTTGGGGAGTTCCTCAGGCCTTGGGGTGAAGGTCAACAGGACCTCCACGAGTTTCTGGGCGCATTCCTTGAAGGGGAAGAGATCAGAATCACTGATCGTGGGGCGCCGCACAATCCTCCGACCTTGAGTGCGCCAGCAAACACTGTGGAGACTGACCTTCAAACCTTGGTTGATAGCTGGACACACTATCTAGGCATGCAAACCACCTTTCATGCCAGTGGTCGTCTTGCGTGCCTGCACCTCGACCGTTTTGCACATGATCACCAAGGCCACCTCCGCAAGTGCTGCTGGAACCTTGAAGTGAATGCTCGAATTTGGCTGCCAATCCAAGGTGACAAGAAGTTGACCTTCGAACAGCGTTCCTACATCGTGGTTGCAGCAGTCTCGCACAAAGGTCAAGATGAAGCTGGGCACCTGCAAGCCATTGGCTTGTCAGCTCAAGGCTGGATAGTGTTCAACGATCTGGTTGAAGCTCAGGTTGTTGGTAGTCAGCCACCCCTGACTGACAACTGGATCTTTGTGTGGCTGGCCAGGGAAGATGCGGTCGACTTAGGAGTCGGCAGGTTTGGACTCCTGGGCACCGACACCTTTCCCAGGACCATTGCCACGCTGCATCAACAACACGCCATGCACATGGAGCGCTATCCTGAGGCTGTCCTCACTCGGCTTCGCTCCCACTGCAGTGTTTGCGGCAAGCTGACCACCTCGCACGAAGCCCTATGCCGCCACGTGAGCCTTCGACGCCCTGAACTGAGTGAGATGCTGAAGATTGATGATTTTTTGCAGACTCACCAAGAGACTGCGAACATCCCGCGCCATGGATGCACGGCATGTCCCTTGCTGTCCACCCGTCCTCTGCAGCTTTTCCACATGTGCAGAGTTGATTTGAATGTAAGGATTGGGACAGAGTGGAACAGACGCCAACAAGCTCACTCTGGTCCCCTGTTCATGCCAGGCCGCACAATGGCCGAGGAAGGCCTTCAATTGGCACACCTCTTCCGAACTGCGTAGGGCTGTGTTCTCCGCTGAGTGGATCAGCGATTGTGAACCGGCCTGTCCAGGTCACTTGGTGCCCTGTGTTCTCCCTGATAACCAGGATTGTGAACCGGCCCAGGCCCTTCTGATTTGCTTGACTTCATGGACTGCCATAGCGGCTTTTGGTCCATGATGACTTTTTAATTCCGCCTACAGCGCACCACGGTGCTTAGACTGGTCAAAAAGACCAGCGAGGAGAAGAACTTCCTCCTGCGCCCTCGCAATCCTCAGACTGCTTCCGAGCGCCCGAAACTGAAAACTGAAACTATCTATCTATCTATCTATCTA
>CAXAMN010012002.1:668899-681492 GCA_963970005.1 Durusdinium trenchii
TATCTATCTATCTATCTATCTATCCTATCTATCCTATCTATCCTATCTATCCTATCTATCCTATCTATCCTATCTATCCTATCTATCTATCTATCTTATCTACCTATCTACCTATCTACCTATCTACCTATCTACCTATCTACCTATCTATCTATCTATCTATCTATCCTATCTATCTATCTATCTATCTTTCTTTCTTTCTTTCTTTCTTTCTTTCTTTCTTATCTATCTATCTATCTTTCTATCTCTCTCTATCTCTCTATCTCTCTATCTCTCTATCTCTCTGTCTCTCTATCTCTCTATCTCTCTATCTCTCTATCTCTCTATCTCTCTCTCTATCTATCTATCTATCTATCTATACAACCGATCATTTGTCCTGCGCAGGTCTCTGTTTATTTGCCTTGAGCAGAATTCAAACACTGGAGACTTGGAGTGAGTCCAGGACCACTTTCCAGAGCTGGTCTTATCTCCACACGAGTTGTTCCTTGAGGCCAGGCCGGAGCGACCGGAGTGGATGAAGGGCGGTGGATGGCCATTTTCTTAGATGTAAAAGAACCGATGATGTGTGATGATTCATATCACCGCCTGGCCTGGGTGTTCTTAGATGTACATCCTGCCTGGATTGGCATCATGAAAAGATATGAGCAGCAAAGTTTTGGGCGTGGAGAGTCTCCCGCGCAACTGCCTCTAAGTGATCTGCGTGCTCTTCAGTACCCAATGTATTGATGTTGACGTCCATCATGTAAGGAGAACTATACAGCTCTTCTGCGACCCTCAGACGAGTTTGCTGCAAAGGTGCCTTGCATGTTATTATGGTGTTGAGTTGTTTCGATAGCGTAAGGTGGTTGAGGTTATGTTATTGAGACAGTCTTGTGACTCCCGAAGTTTTCACCCTCTCAGATTTAGGTCTAGACCTTGGGATGGTACATAGCAACGATCTCCTCTCCAGCCAGAGCCTGTTCTTCAAAGCTTTGCTGCAGGTGACTTATGAGCACCAAGCTGCGATGGCAGAGGGGGCCTTTCAGGAGAGAAGAACATACACAGAAACAACTGGAAGCTGCAAAGCTTTTGAAGGGAAAACACATCAAATCCGACTGGCAGCAAGACACCTGCATCTTCACCCTTGATCTTCTGGTGATTTGCAAGTCATTGCTTACAGATATTGATTGAACCTGGATTGACAATTGACAGTCTCATTTGACTCATCAGGACAGGACAAAGTGCCATGCTCCTGAGAGAGTTGCCGACATCAACAAGAAGTGGGTGGCCCAGTCTTTTTGGGTGATGAACGGCTGACATGTCCAGACAGCAGAGGCACAACTGGAGGATCCACGTACTGTTTAACCACTATAGTCAATTGCTTTTCAGTGCCGCATTTATGGCTGCAATATCATGTCCTCAAAAAACAGAACGATCATGACACTTTTTCAAGATGATAAGATCATGAAAACTGAGAGGAGAACACCAAACTGGTCAAAGCTGGACGCAGAGCAACGAAGTGAATCGATGACCCTCAGGGCCTTTGCAATTGAAAGCATTTCAACGAAAGGCAAAGTCAGACTGATTATATAGACGGATAGATGTGCGCAAAGCTGAGAATAAGGAGGTATTGTGGCCACCAGCTTTCAGCCTTTCTCGAGGTCCACAGGTCTAAGAATTCGCATGATGGATGGAGGGATGGTTTCAGCAAAAGGGGCTTCTTGCATTGGAATTGCATTCAGATGCCTTGATTTAGATGGGATGGAATCCCAAACTCTGCGACCTTCATCTCGGAAAACGCATTCTTGGGAAGATCCGCTCATCCAAATTCTGCCTGCTCCCAACACGGCTTCATTTCGCATTCAGCAATTGCGAATCCTTGACATGCTGGACAATTCTGCTCTCTGTGAGGAATCGCGTTTGCCATAGCACGCCCAACCCTTGCAGCCTTGGTGACGCTCATTGGAAGCAATGCATTTTCTGACTGCAGTTGCTTGTGGAACGTGAGATTTTAACCAGTGGAGCTTCCATTCAGACTGGTGCATTTGAAGTCTGCTGATCGCTAACTCTGTGATTTCCGTTGCACCCAATGCTTTTGAGTGCTGCAGGGGGTTGACACACTTTAAGTGTCCAACTGACAGCCGGCAACCCTGGACAGCCCCATATTATGATATGGGTTGGGGCTTCAGGTTCGGTTTTGTCCCACAGCCATGTATGTGGCTTCTCATCCATTTGACAGCTTTCGATACTGTGTGCGGCCGCGCTTGAGCTCGACGATTCCAGACTCTGTGATTTTGGAGACAGTGTGTTCGCAAAATAGCAGTCAAACTGACAAGTTCGACAATACCGCAGACCATCATCGGAGAACTGCAATTGTCGTACTGCAACTCCATTACCATTCCCTCAGCAGCTAGGATGTTTTCAAGGAGAGGTTCTTTTGAGCAACAAGAGCCTTGACTTAACTTTTGTTTCACAGGATGGATCCTTTGTTGAAGCTGCTGAACGATGAAACCCGGATTCCCAATTATAACCTTCTGTACATCAAAATGGGTTGTTTGGGTCCTGCAAGCACCAAGCATTTGCGCCTCTTCGAACATTAGAACTGAGACTCAGAAGGCTTTCAACTCAAAGATTGCAGACCTTTTGTTTAGGTCCCTGCAGATTGCAGAGTTTCCCACTGAATTAATCATCCGCAGCGATGAATTCATGAGTGTTTTGATGTTTCAGTTCAAGAACAATCAGTTTTATTAACCGGCACGGTTTTTATGTTTCAATTCATTTCCAACAATGAATGCAGTCATCAGCCAAACCCAGACTCTGCGTCGCTTGCGTGTGACAGTCTTGGAGGTTTGATCCCAAAGACTCCTTCCGGCTGGTGGTCGCAACGAAGCAGGATTGGGATCTGCCAGGCTGGACCAGGCCCTGAACACTTTTCTTTCCCAGGAGCCTCCAGCCAAGCTGGCGGAGCAGATGATCATTCTAAAGGCGGGCTATATATACCCAAGAGAAGGACCTGCTAACAACAAACATTACGGGTGGGTGTGTGGGTGGGTGGATGAACCAAGAGGAACATACAAAAACCAGATGCGAGAAGCGACAGATGCGAGAAGCGACCGATGTGGATTTGAACGACCACAATGTCGATCAGGTGGACGTCTCTGAGGTGGAGGTCAAGGCGACCGGAGTGTGTCAGGTGGAGCAAGAGGACAATGTCCTTGCCTTTGACAGGAAAACGCCGGCCGTTGGGGTGGGCAAGAGAAGAAGGAGAAGGAGAAGTCAAAAGAGCAGGCAGATGAGTTGCTCAAGATGTTGTTTTGAGCATCTTTGAGCCAAAGTTGGCAGCTTTGGAACTTCGGACAAGTCAAAATTTGAGGTCTTGGCCTTGTCTTGGGACCTCGAAGTAGTGACTCCTTCTGTGTCGGCCAGGTGAAGCTTGATGACGATCTCCTGGAGTTTGCTTTCGACGGAGACCTGGAGGCAGAAAGCGAGTGCTTCGGCTCTTCAAAAGAATTGCCTTTTGGCTCAGTGCGAATCGGCGACCCTAGTGACTACCTAGTGGATCTTTTGGAAGATCTCGAGCTGAGCTTTTCCATGCAGGCCGTGCAGAAGCTGCTAGAGCAGTCTGCAGATCCAAATGCCAAGGCGTGTAGGCCTCCCTGAACAGAACCCAGGATCGTCAGATGCTGTCAGGATGGCCGAGGAAACACACCATTATCTGAAGCAGCTGTTCAAGGCCAGAGCGCTGAGTCACTCAGTGAGAGTCGCCTTTGCCAAACCTCAACTCTTTCACAAAATGCAACGGTTGATACTCACTCTCTCTTTTATATATATATACAGTATATAGTGTGTGTGTGTATTCTTGGGACACACTAGTCTCAAGATCTCTCAGGATCATTTTGGGCATTTGTCACGGGTTTTTGGACGCCACACAGCCTTTGTGCAGGACATCGAGGGTTGGTCAGGTGCCTCCTGGTCGGCTTCCCAGCTTTCTGCAGTGAATGCTTTCTGCAGCAAGTGCTCGCTCAGGATTGGAAGGTGCTGCGCTCCTGTTGGGTCACAGAGGCCGTGGGAGCTGCTCCTGTGAAGTCCAATCTTGCCAGGCTCCGATTGGGAGCAACCCCAATTCGCAAGGCCGGCCGATTTGAGAGATCGGCTGGTGGATGATGTCCGCACCTGCCAGGAAGTGATGGTCGCACAGCACTTCATCGAGCGTGTTTTCAGGGGCATCACGTGCGCCACTTAGTTGCTCCGGGAAAGCGTTGACCCAACGTGAGCAGTGCAAACTCTTCCAACCTTCCCATCCCACTCCAGGAGGTGGCGCAATTGCTTCTTGAGCGGGGTAGTGACCCACGGACAAAGGCGGCCCGGTCTGACAGCCGACCTTTCGTCTTCTTCGGGTCTGTCTGAATCTGTTTGATGAGGACCGACATGGGGAGCTCCCCTTTGACATGGCCAGCAATGATGAGACGCGAGCCGTGTTGGAGGACAGACCTGAAGGAAAACAGTTATGGCATGGTGTAAGATCTCTAGCTGTACTTACATCTAGAAGAACCTTGTACCTGCAAGCCACAAGCATTGGCATTCTTGGACCGGCTCATCTCCAGAGCTGCAAATGGGCCAATGGGCTCTTGTCGCCTGCTTGAGGCATGGGACACTGCCAAAACCGATGCTCTGAAAGAGGCAAGGCCAGGCAAATCTAAGCGCGGGAGTTCAGTGAGACTTCAACTGGCCCAGGAACGTGCAGCAGCACAGGATGTAGAAGATGAGAAGAACGTGCGCAACGAAGAGGCTTGCTATTTGCCAACTGTTCTTTTGCTTTGCAAAGCTGGATATCTTGCTCAGTGTTTTCTCAGTATGATGCGGGTTACACACAAGTAGGCCACAATTGGGATAGGCCACGTGGCATGTCATTGGGATGACACGGATCCGTGTGGAGGAATCCAGTCCCTTCAAGATCCCTCGCCTTCGGATCCGGCTCGCCTTCAGCTCTCCAGGAGCGGCTTCAGCTGGCCCGTCAAAAGATCACCGCCAAGCTCTGTGAGCTCACCGAGTGCGCTCCGGCACGGGTCACGGTGCCGCTTTTCAAAAGGATTTCTTTAGGGTTTCAACTCTGACCAGCAGACATTTATCCATGGGTTTGCTGTAGGCTGTATATAACATTAGCAAGTTGTCGCAGACTTGAAGAGCTAGGCGCAGAAAGATGGGTAGAAAACCCCGAACCATGCAGCACAGCTCTTCCACCAACTACATCCCTGAGCAGACTATATGGGTTTCACTAAATCTCATCCAAAGTCCCAAGTCCTTAAAACCACCGAAAAGGCCTAAAAGCGGGCCCTCAACAAGGGCCTAAAGGACCTATTCACGGTCGTTGGCCTCAGACTTCCCGTCAGCCAGGAAGGGTGAGAAGACTTCACTCCAGACCGAGCTCATGGACTTGGACCGAAAGGAGGAGACTCGTGGACCGAAAGACGACTCCTCTCTGGTGCTCCCCCTTTTGTGCCCCCGTTCTCTCCCCTTTGGTTTGGTTTCATGTTGCGTGGTCTTTTGCAGACTAGAGTGACATAGAGTGAGGATCTTTACCAAGACACGGTGAATGCTCTCCGCAGTGTTCCAGGCACAGTCGTACCGAGATGACAAAGGGAACAATATCCTGCACCTGGCAGCTGCAAACGGTGGGACTGCCATGTAGCCTCCGCCCCGTTGCAAACGTGATTCGGTGGGACATGCCAGGGCGCCATGAGATCGTCTCGATGCTTCTGGAGGAGTTTGGCATGAGCCTTTGGATGACCATGGATGACCTAGATGGTTCATGATGGTTCCGTGAAGAAAGGTTCATTTGGCAGCTCTTCCGAGGCTTTGCCGTCAATCCTCGAGATTCCAAGGGTTGGACACCGATCTCCATTGCCGCCTTTCATGGTCACAAGAAGGTTTGTCAGGCAAAAGGGGCCGTTGACTCCAGCGACGCTCCACGCTCCCTTCCACTCCGCCATCTCTTTTGGACATGTGGCCAGATGTACAGGTGCTCATGGCCAAGAAGGCAGATCCGAGCATCGAAAATGCGTACAGGCCAGAGTTCCAGAGTTCGGTCGACAAAGATCTCTGTGACCCGAAGATCGGCGGAGTTTTGGTGCCTTGTGATGCTAGGAAGGACGCTTTCACTGTTGCCAAAGATGACGAGATCCGAGAAGTGCTAAAGGGCATGAACCTCAGTGAGGTTCATGAACCTATATTGCCCGAAGCTCCAACTCAGGCGTCGATGCTCCTGCTCAGGTGGCTTTTGTGGAATTCTTCTCAGACCAATGGAATATGTGTATAAACATATATATATATATGCATGGAATATAATTACGTAATATATATATATATATATATATTTGTGGAATGACTGTGCACTGGCGGTGTGAACTCTTCCGACGCGGTGCCACGAAAAGAGGGCAAGTCTTGAATTGGAGTCTTTTGAAACAAGCTTGCAAGGAAACAAGCACTCAAGCAAAGAAAGACACTCTACTCACATCATACCTCTTGTGGAAGCACCATGCCAAGAGTGCATTTATTTGAATGAATATATGTGTCTACATGTGGCGTGTCCTAAGCCGGACCACCAGCGGAGGGTGACCGAGTTATCAGCTGTGAGTGTTGTTTTTTGTTGATATTGTCAATCAATTCGAGGAATCTATGTGCCTATATATTTTTGTATATATATATATTTTTGTTTAATATATTGATATATGTGATTATATATGTGCATATTCAAACGTATGTGCATTCTATGTGTGTTTTGACTGCTTATTCTCAGTCTGCAGAACCCTTTCAACCTGGTTCAAAAAAATGGGGCATTCTAAGCGGTGGCATTCTAAGACTATTTCAGGCGCATTCTAAGTGACGGGGAATAACCTTTTGGGACTCGGCCCCCATTCTAACTTTCCCTCCGTCTATATATATATATGAATATAGGGGCGGCCGGAAGTCAAAAGGTCTATTCTCCCACCTGGCTGAAAACATCAGTGAATTTGAATTTGCTTGTTTCTGTTGGGCGCTGAGAGAACGCCACAGCAGGCTCCAGTGGCCGCATCACCGAGTGAAGTCATGTTGACACCTCCAGGTGGGAAAGAACAGGACGTGTGTTGAAAATTTTTGCTTCTTGGACACCATTCTTTGTCGCGGTTCTGGTGCAAAGACTTGATGTGCACAGATCGATATTGGAGTAGAAAGCTATCGGGACAGGTGGTGAGGAGGACGGCGAAGCTGACAAACCAAAGGCAAGACTGCAAGATTCAGCACACTGCAAGACCGGCCACTGTCGGCCTGCACCTGAGCGGATTGTTTTACTCAGGCCAAAGCCAAAGGGAAGGCATCTCTGCGCGGGGGGTCAAGTCATGCAAACCATTTTCTATCACTCTTTAGGTTCGAGTCTTGGCTAGCTGGCTAGCAGGTTTGTATGAGTTGTGCCTATTCTCAGCCATCAAGAACCGATCGGCACGATGTCTCCAAACTTGGAGACCTTCTACGATGTTCATTCTCCTCATTTGAGGTCCCCCCACCTCTGACCCACTCTTGTGAGTGCCTGATCCAGTTCACCAAATGCACAAGCAGAGTCTAAAGTGCCCAACTTGCAGGCCAAAGCAGCTTCCAAGTCCAGCAAGGGCCTAAGTGTGAACCGGTGTAACGTGTGGAGTTCCGGAAAACACACTGTAGCCGGCGAGCCCGTGGCGAGTTTTGGAGGTTGCCCTTGTTTGACCATGGCCTCGTTGGGTCAATCTGTCCGATCTTGGAGTTTGCCAGGTGGCAAAGCAAAAGCGAAAGCAAAGGGCCGATAGGTCCCCTCGTCTCACAGTCTCAGGATGGCAAAGCCATGAACTTGAAAAAGATACCACCAGCTGATTTTTTTTGATTTGTCCGAGCTTCAATTCTGTGCAAATACTGCGGGTATCAGTTTCAATCGGTTTCAGCCAATCCAAAAGGTCTCTTGAATGTTTCTAGGTTATTGGGTTATTCAAATCTAAGTCTCCTTGCTTAGATTCGAAAGCCAGTGGGGAAAATATGAACATCATCAGCCTTACACCTACTTGAGCATGGTGCTTGATCACCCGCAGCCAGCTCTTAGTTAGAGAGCCCGCCAAGAGGATAGAAGACAAAAAGTACAGTGAGTGACGGGAACTATGTAGTACATTGCGGAATGCCGCGTTTGACGCAGCAGTCTTTGCAGAGTGGTGTTTTCTTGGTCAAGACAATCCCTTGAAAGACAAGCCCCTATGGCCAAGATTCATTTTTGTAGAACCAGTCTATAGTTGGGATGTTCGACTTGGGCGAGGCATACTCTGAAGCATACCCTCTGAGAATACTGCGCTACTTTAGCCAGTCTTCACACTGGGCGAAGCATACCCCCGAAGCTGACCTCCGAAGCATACCCCGTACTTGAACATCCCAGGAACGTTGACAAGACAGACCAATATCTCAAACCACCACACATCAGCCGGTGAAGTTAGTCATGGCCGATGTTTAAGGATGTTTGAGGGGTACTTCCAAGCGGAGCCTTCAGATGTCAAGCCGGATGGCTGATGCCGCGGAATCCAGAGGACCAGTGACATCAATGACCATTGGCTTGTTTGGGACAAGCAATGTGGGACATGTCAACGTGTTAACTGGAAGCACGAACCCTTTGTTGGTTCCTCCGGCGAAGTGGGCGAACCAGGAGCCTACTTAGCAAGAAGCAAGCAGGTGGCGGTCTAAGCAAGCACGAAAGAAGACGGTTGTATCGATATTGACGACGGTCGTCTCACAGAGAGACGTTCGAGACCAACTCTGTGCGACCTGTGACCGAACGCCACCGTCAAACGGCAATTTGTTTCATTATGGGAGATGGTGAAACATGAAGTCATGCTGACTTATACTTACTTAAGCATTTTGCTATGTTCTAAGTTGTAAGTTGTATGTATAAAGATACATACAGTACGCAAAAAAAACTGTAAGTATCATTTGGCCCAGTAACTGTCGCGCTTGGAACTGAAGCGCTAGGCCATCCTGGCCCGGAACCGACAGCGGGAGAACCCGATCCTTGGGGCCATCAGGCCAGGTGCTGGAGTGCTCTGCGGTTCATGACCGCACTGGTTAAAACAACCACGACGGCACTGGTTGCCGGTTTGATTGATCACTTGGAATCTGCAGATATAACTTCATATAATTAACGTGATTCTACAATACACTATAATTTTGACTAGGAGTAATTATATTTGCATATAACTACATATGCACGTTTATCCATCCATACATAGTATGTAAGCCTGTTACTTGGACAGATACAGCCTAACCACAAAGTAATGCCATCTGTCAGTACATTTTCTCTATCCGAGCTGCTCGCAGTCCACGGTGTTTTTTGCTCACCCAAATCTGGCTCAACGTTGGGCGTGATGATGCACATTGTCCAGGTCAACTTTGGTTGACTATATTCCGGATGAGCAGTTGTCTCCGGACTTTCTTGCAGGACCCGTTCCGAAAGAATCATCGATGAAGTTCTCTGGTGGCGCCTTGGAAAGCTGCCGGAACACACAGCTTCCTAGATTTTGCTTCATGCTTGAAGGACCAGACACAGCTGTGCTTTTCATCAGCTTGCGGTTCCAGCCCCTTGGCGCTGTTGCGATGCAGTAGCTCCACTTTCACGGTGTTGAGGCATTGTGTGGGATATGTGTTGACTCACATGGAGCGAGTGAGGCGTATACATCAAGATTACCTCGATCGACGCTTGAAATCTCTAGGCGCCTTCAAACTTTGGGACTGGGCGGAACCGCCGGAATATGTTAAACCAAGACCAACTTTTGCAGAATCGCCGGTCTTGTTCCGATGTCATATGAATGAGAGGGACTGTCCCTCTCAGCTCTCAACCAGCTGGTACTTAGCCAGGTGAATGGAGAAACCGGATTTTGCTATGTCGAGTAGATGTGGAGCAGCCAGAAGAGGCACTCGAGCAGGTGCGGTCAGAGCACCCAAATTCCAGGGTGTTTGCCCTTTTTCTAGTCTGGAACTTCTTGCGAAGGGCCGTTGATATGGACAGACTGAAGGGTGAAATGTCAACGTTGATTGGCCTATTCATTTACTGTGGAGTCATTTAGCCTGTGATACGCCCGCGACGTGTTCGTCATTTCTCCCTGGTCTTTGTCCCAAGGTAACTCTGACAGCTTTCCATGGGAAGTTGTCACTGCTGCTGGCTTGGACAGATGCAGAGGTGGGGAGATGTTCTTGCAGTTGTTCTTGGTGTCATTGGTCTTATGGTTGGTCTTGTGGGCCCCTGCAATGTTGGCGGTTTGGACCTCCTACTGATGCAACGTTGTTTATGTGACACCACAACAGTCCCGACGTTCCGCTATTCCCGGCAGGGCGTTTCGTTGGGCCGGGGGGTAATGACGTTGCAGATGTGCGAAAACACAGGGGCCCATAACATCGTTCACAGATTGTTCTGCTCTGGCTCATATTTCAAGGGTTCACTTCTGGTCATCCAAGCTGAATGATAGTTCAAGGTTAGTTCTTTGAAAATTTACACCGAACAACATTTGTGCAGTTCAAAACTGTTGGGGGCCAGTGACTTCCGAATTCCGCAATGTGTCCGCCTCCACGTTGACCAGGCCGCGGCCTATTTGGAAACACTTCACCGACATCAGAGCAAAGGTGCACAGGCGCAACCAGTGGAAACTGCCAGGCGAACTGCACATCGAGCCGTTGCCAACTGCGAACTGCAGGCGTTGATGGGCCGACTGACGCAGGGAGACCACGAAGCACGGCTACGCGAGGTCTTGACCACCGTCAAGGAGAGAGGGTGAGAGGGCAGTCATGCTGGTGATGTTTATGGAAATGACCTCAAACAAAACATTTTCCTTTACCTGGCACATCAGTTTTAGGGGAGTGCACTGAAGAACATGCGGAGTACTTTAGACTCAGGGCTTGGATGGAAGAAGATCATTCTGTCGTGGAGTCAAAGCTAGGCAGTTAGGCAGAATTTCTCAAGCAGCCTTGAGACATGAAATCAAGGGTCATTGGTCAAGAGCGCCTATTTATTTATTGTTTTTAGTTTTTATCTATTGTTTTTAGTGTTTTCCCGAATGCGTAGCGAAGGGTTCTCGTTTAACTCTGGGGGTCTGGGGGTAGAGCCTTGTTCGCGACCCGTGGTTTCTAAGGTCGCAACGGTCCGCAACCGTCCGCAACCGTTCGCAGTAGAGCGCTAAGGCGCTGCCATTGGGGGAAGCTTTTGGAGAGGGTTTCGGACGAAAGCGTGACATGTCAGATTCGTGTGAAATAGCGAGGACTCGTGTGGAAATGTAAGATGTTGAAGTGTGGAGGATGATTTCACTGCGCAGGTGCAGCGTTTTTTTATGACATCCGCAGTTTTCTGCGCAGTTCCATTGGGAATTTAGCGTTTGGAGAGTCGTGTTTTTGGGGTGTTGGATGTGGCCGTGCCATTGGGATTTGCGTTTCAGGGTGTGGCATCGAAGCTCTGTTTTCGTGACAAGTCTCAGCTGAAGTGGCGATTTTGGTGGATGGGAGTGTGCTCAGAACGGGTCGAAATCATTCCAAGCGTGTGTGTGGTGCAAATTTGTTGAAGCTCACATGAGATGATATTGCCACTTTTCGTGGCAGGCGCAGTACTTTGTGCAGGTTTTGAAGTGTGGAAGTGCGCTTTTCGTGGCAGGCGCAGGGAATCGCGAGGTTGCGAGGTGTGGCGGAGGTGACATTTCGTGGCAGGCGCAGTACTTTGTGCGCGTTAGACGTGTGGACGCGGAAAGATTCGTGGCAGGCGCAGGGAATCGTGAGGTTGTGAGTTGTGGTAGAGGTGAATGTCGCTGTCACATTGGGATTGGCGTGTGAGCGGGTGTTGTTTGGAGGGGCTGGAATCGCAAAGCTGCTTCGCAGGGCTGCGTGATGTGTGTGCTCCGATGGTGTTTCCGCTTGACTTTTGGAGGAAGTCTCGTACGAAACGCTCGTTTTGCAGACTTCGACATGTGAGTTTTTGAGGAAGTCTCGTGCGAAACGCTCGTTTTGCGGACTTGACGTGTGACTTTTTGAGGAAGTCTCGTACGAAGCGCTCGTCTTGCAGCCTCGAAACGTGACTTTTGGAGGAAGTCTCGTACGAAACGTTCGTTTTGGAGACTTGACGCGTGACTTTTGGAGGAAGTCTTGTACGAAACGCTCGTCTTGCAGCCTCGAAGCGTGACTTTTGGAGGAAGTCTCGTACGAATCGCCCGCGTGACTGCTTCTAGTGTGTGGGCAGACCGTGTGGCAACGCGACGTTCGTGATGTCGCAGTGCCATTGGGATTTGCGCAGCCTTGGTGGAAAGTGCGTTTGCGTGGCGCCGTGCCACTGGGGAGCGCGAAACAGGCTGGCGTAAACGCGGCGTGTCGCTGGTGAGCGGGATGATTGTGGTATCGTGTGACATGTTTGCTTCTAGTGTCTGGGCAGACCGTGTGGCGACGCGACGTTCGTGATGTCGCAGTGCCATTGGGATTTGCGCGGCCTTGGTGGAAAGTGCGTTGCGTGGCGTGGGGAGCGCGAAACACGCTGGCGTAAACGCTGGCGTAAACGCTGGCGTAAACGCGGCGTGTCGCTGGTGAGCGGGATGATTTGTGGT